>LR812529.1:1316342-1318842 GCA_903798195.1 Danio kyathit | reverse complement strand
GTGCAAAAACACATCCTTGAGTTTGCAATCTCTGAGTTTCTCTGTATAAAAGTAAATTAGGTTTAAATGGCAAGAGTTCCTGTGGTAACACTGTTGTTTATGCACCACTGATAATGTTCAAATATTATTTTTCACATGTTAGAGTTTACAGTGTTTGGATTTAGATGTTTTATAAAGTGAATGCATATTGCCAATAATAATAAAAAATATTCAAAAATTATGGAAAATGTTAACATATTGCATTGGAAATGCACATTCACACACTCATACACTACAGCCAAGTTAGTTCATCAATTCCCTTATAGCGCATGAGTTTGGACAGTGGGGGAAACCAGGGAGGAAACCCACGCAAACATGCAGAGAACATGCAAACTCCACACAGAAACGCCAACTGACCCAGCCGGGACTCGAACCAGTAACCTTCTTGCTGTGGGGCAAATAAAGGGCAAAATATGTTTGCAGTTATCATTAACAAGGTCATAGTCATATATATATATATATATATATATATATATATATATATATATATATATATATATATATATATATATATATATAATAAACAAGATTAAGCCAGTAAATCTAGCAAATATTGTTATGTTCTTTCGTCTCTGTTGATGGGGTCAAGAGTAACTTTACATTGCACACACAACTTTAAAATTACACTCACTGGCCACTTTATTAGGTACACCTTACTAGTACCAGATTGGACCCCTTTTGCCTTCAGAACTGCCCTCATCCTTCGTGGCATAGATTTAACAAGGTACTGGAAATATTCCTCAGAGATTTTGCTCCATATTGACATGATAGCATCACGCAGTTGCTGCAGATTTGTTGGCTGCACATCCATGATGCCAATCTCCCGTTCCACCACATCCCAAAGGTGCTCTATTGGATTGAGATCTTCTGCAGACCTCGGTTGTAAGGAGTGCTTATTTGTGTTACTGTTGCCTTTCTATTAGCTGGAACCAGTCTGGCCATTCTCCTCTGACCTCTGGCATCAACAAGGCATTTGCGCCCACAGAACTGCCGCTCACTGGATATTTCCTCTTTGTCGGACCATTCTCTGTAAACCCTAGAGATGGTTGTGCGTGAAAATCCCAGTAGATCAGCAGTTTCTGAAATACTCAGACCAACAATCATGCCATGTTCAAAGTCACTTAAATCCCCTTTCTTCCCCATTCTGATGCTCGCTTTGAACTGCAGCAGATTGTCTTGGCTATGTCTACATGCCTAAATACATTGAGCTGCTGCCATGTGATTGGAAATTGGCGTTAATGAGCAGTTGGACATAATAAAGTGGCCGGTGAGTGTATATTAAAGTTGTTCTACTTTGATACCAAATACCGCCTGATATTAATAGACCACACTTATGAATATATTATAAATATATTGCTGTCTAAAACTATATCTTTTAAAAATCACTCTCCCCCTACAATATTTGATATGTGCATTGCAATACAATGCTTTTTCTTTGTTTTTGTTTTTTGTTTGGTCTTGTTTCGAGTAGAAATTCTTAAGTCAAGGAGCATTTTCTAGACAAGCAAACAATATGATGTTGTTTTCAGAAACAATGAGTCAACATTAAGTGGGTTTTTCATCAAAACAAGCAAAGTAATCTGCCAATGGGGTAAGAGAAATAATCTTGTTTTCTCTATGACATTATTCTGCTTACCCCATTGGCAGATTACTTTGCTTTTTTAAAATGAAAAACCCACTTAATATTGACTCATTATTTCTGAAAACAAGACAATATTGCAAAAAATGCTTCCTGATTTATGAATTTTTTGATATTTGGACTAGAAACTATAAGTAAGAACATCATTTTTTGCAATGCCAATGTGCAATTAGGCCAAATCTACTTTGTAAATGTATGTGTTTCTCTCTCTATGCCATTGACTGTAGCTTCAATCTCCTTACAAGATTTGCCCCGAGACTTCAGATGCAAAAAAATAAATAAAAATGTTACATTTCACCACAAACACATCTGAAACTGCAAGTCTTCAGAAGAAGAGAAGCCAAGCATTATGAACATTGTAGACCAAATGCTGAATGCACATGAAGCAGAGACAATGGTTTTGTTGGAATGCATGTTGGCAGATGATTTAATGGGAAAAGTCTGCTTGTTTGTGGTGAATCATCTCGGTGGGTCAGTCTTGTGTAAGTAACAGCACTGGGGGAGGAAGATCATTCAGGAGAGATGGATATTTATAACACCAGAGCCAAATCTGCAAAAACACCCAACAGCAGCCATCAATGTAGAGTTCTCAATTACAAATATACTTAATACACAAATACACTTCACTGATCATGTACTCATAGCCTTGGAATTATAAGGTTCTATCTAAATGATGTTGAGATATTGAGCTTCAAAGTTGTTGCATGCCATATAGCAAACAATATGTAACAGTTCTCTTTCATACATTAACATGACAGACACTATAAATGTACTCTAAATGTAAACTAAGTTCTCTTAAATTTGCAAGTTGGGGTAAAACAA
>LR812529.1:1268842-1313842 GCA_903798195.1 Danio kyathit | reverse complement strand
CCGATACGCCCACCCACCCTCTTTCCTAAACCCAACTGACAGTGTTTTCAAAAGCAATACAGAAAAGAAAAACCCTCGCCTGATTTTTACCACATTTTCAGACTTTACCACATTCTCACCCTGTTACCCTGCTGAAAAAACCAGCTTAAACCAGCCTAAGCTGGTTGGCTGGTTTTAGCTGGTTGACCAGCCTGGTTTTAGAGGGTTTTAGCCATTTCCAGGCTAGTTTCCAGCCATTTCCAGCCTGGTCTTAGCTGGTCAGGCTGGAAAATGACCAGCTTAAACCAGCTAAAACCAGCTTGACCAGCCTGGTTTAAGCTGGACATAGCTGGTTTTGGCTTGTCAAGCTGGTTTTAGCTAGTCAACTCCCAGCCTGACCAGCTAAGACCAGGCTGGAAATGGCTGGAAACCAGCCTGGAAATGGCCAAAACCCCTCTAAAACCAGGCCCGTCAACCAGCTAAAACCAGCCAACCAGCTTAGGCTGATTTAAGCTGGATTTTTCAGCAGGGTATTTACTTGTTTTATTTATTTTTTGGCTATTGTTTTTGTTTTACCCTGTTGTCATTGTCAGCTCCTCTCTGCGTTTCAAGTCTGCAGATGTATGCTGCGATCCACTGCACAAACTGGTAACAGTGGAAAAGCCGTCCACATGGAGGTAATGTGAAAAGGAGCGGTGTCATACCGCCTTGTAGCATTCGTTTTAAAGACGAAATGCAGCCATATATGCCTCTGGCTACATTCACACTCTCCAGAAATGTATATTGGACACATTTTACAATGAGCAACAACAAACCAATTATAAACAATACCGCATTTATTAACCATAGTCTAATATTTACTAATGCATTATTCTTATTCTTATCAAAGTCCCTTAAAAGTCCACATGAACCGAAAGCTGCAACTGTTATTTTTTCCTTAAACAGGAAGTGCATTTGCAGATTTCAGTTAAACATTACAAGGGCAAACTATTGTTTTGTTCTTAATGACATGCACAGAGGAATTGTTCAGCACAAAACTAGCAATGTGAGCTAACACAATCATTATGGTTAGTTTTGATTTCACTTGTACTTTAAAGCAAGTCTGTATATATATATATTCATTCATTCATTTCCTTTTCGGCTTAGTCCCTTTATTAATCAAGGGTTGCCACAGCGGAATGAACCACCAACTTATCCAGCATATGTTTTACACAGCAAATGCCCTTCCAGCTGCAACCCAACACTGGAAAACACCCATACACACTCACCCATACACATGCACTACGGCCAATTTAGTTAATCAGTTCCCATATAGTGCATGTGTTTGGACTGTGGGGAAACCGGAGCACCTGGAGGAAACCCAACACAGGGAGAACATGCAAACTCCACACAGAAATGCCTTGAACCAGCGACCTTCTTGCTGAGGTGATATATATATATATATTCGTAATTTTAGTTTTTGGGGTTAGAATAATAACAAACAATATATTTTCATACTTGCATGCTAACTAAGAGAAATTACATTTTCCAGTGCAGAGGAAGCAGTGAATTATGGGGGAATGATGAGGCCGGGTCAGTAAATGCATCATGCTGTTGTGAAAGGATTAATTATCATCATCAATCACACGTCTGAGAACTAGACTGGAAAAACGCCTCTGTTTAGGGAGAAGCTTCTCGTTATAAATGCAACGAGTGCGTTCTCGTTATAAATGAAGTTGTAGGAACCTCGATCATTTGTGCAAAACAAATAAAATCAATCAATAATGAGTATGGGTGGCGTGGTGGCACTGTGGCCTCACAGCAGGAAGGTTGCTGGTTCAAGTCCCGGCTGGGTCAGTAGGCATTTCTGTGTGGAGTTTGCATGTTCTCCCTGTGTTGGCGTGGGTTTTCTCTGGGTGCTCCGGTTTCCCCCACATTCCAAACACATGCGCTATAGGGGAATTGATGAACTAAATTGACCATAGTGTATGAGTGTGTGAGTGAATGAGTGTGTATGGGTGTTTTCCAGTTCTGGGTTGCGGCTGGAAGGGCATCCGCTGTGTAAAACATATGCTGGATAAGTTGGTGGCAACCCCTGATAAAAAAGGTACTATCCTGAAGAAAAGTGAATGAATAAATGAATTTGCGAAGTCAATAAATCCCTCAGGTGTATCGTTTTGATATCGGGGACAGAGCTATGGTGTATGGAACATTTGAAATGGCTTAATGAGGCAAATTTAATGTTTAGCGATCTACAGTACAGAAATGCTGTTTGGTGGCGTCAGTGATTGAGAGGCTTTTTTATTATTAGTTTAAATTAGTTTTTACTTTTAACGTCATGCTTTTGTTTTAGTAATTGTTGTGTATTTGTATTTATTTGAAAATCTAGTTTTTATGAATTATCCTTTTTAATTTAGTTTAGTACGCCACGTTAAACAAATACAAGAAAAATATGAGACACAGTTTTATTAGTTCATTTTAGAATTGTTTGATCATACATTAAATTGCTATTGTTATTTTTGTGTCTTGATTAATTTAAGACAAAATTGTACTGTATGTGTATACATATAAAATTCATAAAACAGACAACATATTTCCTAAATGTCTTTTAATTATTCATAAAACATACCAAGGCAGCACGATAGCTCAGTGGTTAGCACTGTGGCCTCACAGCAAGAAGGTCGCTAGGTCAGTTGGTGTTTCTGTGTGGAGTTTGCATGTTCGGAGTGTTGCATGTGCACGGGGAGTGTTGGCGTGGGTTTCCTCCGTGTGCTCCGGTTTCCCCCACAGTCCAAAGACATGCGCTATAGGGGAATTGATCAACTAAATTGGCCATAGTGTATGAGTGTGTGTGTGAGAATGAGCATGTATGGGTGTTTCCCAGTAATGGGTTGCAGATGGAAGAGCATTTGCTGCGTAAAACATATGCTGGAATAGTTGGAGATTTATTTCGCTGTGGCAACCCTTGATAAATAAGGGACTAAGCCAAAGGAAAATGAATGAATAAAGAAACTAGATGTAAAACTGCATAAAAGATCATCATAATTAAATGTTATGATGTGTTTCATCATTTAATATTCATGTAAATGTAATGAATTTATGATGCTACTTATTAATTCCTTAATAAAACACAGTCATCTGTGGATTTAAAGTTCAATAACATTCTTTTCGGCTTAGTCCCTTTATTAATCACCACAGCAGAATGAACCACCAACTTATCCAGCATATGTTTTTTTATTTAAATTTTGAGTAATTTTGAGACTTGTTTACTAATTAATTTGACCTGAATTTACACACACTAGTCATTCAGAATAATAATATTAATTGCCAATGGGGTAAGCTTAATAATGATATGTCAAATTGAAAGACAAGATTATTTCTGTTACCCCATTGGCAGCTTATTTAGTTTGGTTTAAGGAAAAAAGCTCTTAATTTTGACTCATTATTTCTGAAAACAAGACTACATTTTCTTCTTGTCTAGAAAATGCTTGATTTAAGAATGTTTAGATATTTGGACTAGAAACAAGACACAAACTCCTAAGACAAGCATTTATTGCAGTGTAATAGTACAAGATTTTCTTATTTTTGACTAAATCCTGCATATCCTCATAGATGATGATGTAATATCCTGCATTTTGCGTGCATCATTCTTGCTCCTCATCTGATCTCCAGAATAAATGTCCTTCAGAAAGACATTATTGTGTGTTTCTGAGCGCTGGACGTCCTCAGGCATGCGTGTGTGTGTGTGTGTGTGTGTGTGTGTGTGCAGCTGCTCTGCCTCTGTCTGCTCTCTCATTTATCTGCACACCACATTGAGAATCACAGAGAGATCACAATCCTGACAGCGACGTCACATTAAATCTGTCTCAATAATCAATGCTGTTCTGTTCTCCAAACCGCCACTGCATTAGTACATTGTTCAGAATTAATACGTTCAACCCTCACAGATCTCTCTTTTATATTCATATTGTCTACAGGATGCTTTACAGTAATATTTCTGTGCATATACAGTTGAAACCAGAAGTTTACATACACTCTAAAAAAAGGAACATAACCATCTCTTTTTAAATATCTGATGGTAAATCAGACTAAACGTTTACTATTTTAGGTGCGTTAGGATTACCTAAATCATTTACATTTGCTAAATGCCAGAATAATGAGAGAGATTTTTTTTGGAGAATTTTTTATTAATTTCTAGAGAGTCAAAAGTTTACACACATTTCCTTGGTATTTTTTAGCTTTGCTTTTAAACTGTATAACTTTGGTCAAATGTTTTGGGTCTCCTTCCACAAGCTTCTCACAATAGTTTGCAGGAATTTTGGCCCATTCCTCCTGACAGAATTGCTGTAACTGAGTCAGATTTTTTTCTTGAGATATTTCTTGGCCCAGTCTTGACGTTTCAGCTTGTGTGTCTTGTTCAGTGGTGGTGGTTTTTCAGCCTTTCTTACCTTGGCCATGTCTCTGAGTATTGCACACCTTGTGCTTTTGGGCACTCCAGTGATGTTGCAGCTCTGAAATATGGCAAAACTGGTGGCAAGTGGCATCTTGGCAGCTGCACGCTTGACTTCTCTCAGTTCATGGGCAGTTATATTGCGCCTTGGTTTTTGGTTTGGTTTTTCCACACGCTTGCGACCCTGTTGACTATTTTGAATGAAACGCTTGATTGTTGGATGATCACGCTTCAGAAGCTTGGCAATTTTAAGAGTGCTGCATCCCTCTGCAAGATATCTCACTATTTTTGACTTTTCGGAGCCTGTCAAGTCCTTCTTTTGACCCATTTTGCCAAAGGAAAGGAAGTTGCCTAATAATTATGCACACCTGATATAGGATGTTGATGTCATTAGACCACACCCGTTCTCATTACAGAGATGCACATCACCTAATATGCTTCATTGGTAGTAGGCTTTCGAGTCTATACAGCTTGGAGTAAGACAACATGCATAAAGAGGATGATGTGCTCAAAATACTCATTTGCCTAATAATTCTGCACTCCCTGTATAGTAAATTGAAAGAGTGTCAGTCCAGTTTTCAGAGTTTAGTTCAGTTTAGTTTAGCTCAGTGTGGTTTAATATTCTGCTGAGAGTCCAAACACTGAAGAGTAGTTCATCGATGCACAACTCTACAAGTCTCGAACTATGCAAGCCAGTGGCAACTGGTGAGGAAAAAACTTCACCAATTGGCGAAAGTGAAGGATAAAAAACCTAGAGGGAAACTAGGCTCAGTTGGGCACGACCATTTCTCCTATGGCCAAACGTCCTGTACAGAGCTGCAGTCTAGGCGCTGGAGAAGCTGGACATCAGCGAAGTCTCGGCGGTCCCTGGAGTCTCACAGGAATCAGACGCATGCTCTCTACTCCTCCATGACCACCACAGCAGCTGGATTGTGGAAACCTTGGGATCATCTCTTCACAGGTCTTGGATTGCATCAGTGGCACTGCATAATCTCTGGGGGCTTCGTGATGAGTATCCCCAGGTGGAAATAGAGAATAAAGAGAATAATTAGCGTTGGTGCTGTTCATAGTGTATATAAATGAGATGCGTGGAGCACATTCATGCATCATACCGTTATGTGATGCACTGAGTGTATGCTTTCTTAAAAGATAGGTCTGCTAAAAACTGCAAAAGTGTGTCTGAGCCTCGGACATTATCAGGAAGGACTATTCCAGAGTTTAGGGGCCATAAATGAGAAGGCTCGACCTCCTTTACTCGACTTTCAAATCAATACGGAACTTAACAGGCAGCCAGTGTAAGGAGGGTAAAATTGGCGCCATATGATCATATTTTCTAGACCTAGACATTTGTAACCATACTAGTGAAGTCAATGGTCACCGTTTTTCAGCATTCTGTAAAATATCTTCTTTCTTGTGTAACAGAAGAAAGAAACTCTTAAACAAGGGTGAATAAATGATTGCGGAATCTACAACCCCAAATCAGAAATCCCTGGCGAAGAAGGCAGCATATTGTCCTCTAAAATCTCCATGTACTTTTTAGCATTAATAGTGCATCACAGAAGTTACCTTTGCCAAGGGCACTATAACAACCCCATACCATAACAGACCCTGGCTTTTGGACTTGTTGCTGGTAACAGACTTTTCTTCTTCAGTTCGGAGCACACAGCGTCCGTTTCTCCCCAAAAATAGCTGAAATACTGATTCATCTAAGCACAGTACAGGTTTCCACTGTGTGATGGTTCATCCTAGATGCCTCTGAGCCTAGAGAAGTCAACGGCGCTTCTGGACACTGTTAACATAGGGCTTCCTTTAGCACAGTACAGTTTTCACTGGCATTTGTGGATGTAACTACATACTGTAATACTTGACAAAGGTTTGCCGCAGTAGTCCTGAGCCCATGTGGTGATCTGGCTTACAGATGAATGAGGATTCTTGATGCAGCGCCCCCTGATGGATTGCAGATCACGGTTGTTCAGCTTAAACTTGTGCTCTTGTCCTTTACGCACTAAAACTCCTCCAGACTCCTTCAATCTCCTTCATCTTTGCTCCTAAAGGACTAGACCTTTCTAGGATGCTGCTTTTGTAACAAAAACATTTACAATCCCCTGTTGACATCACCTGTATCACATCACATCATTATTTCAGCAGTTTACCTGATTACTGCCCTAAACTGCTCCTGTCACAACTGTTTCTGAAATGTGTTGCAGGTCTGAATGACAGGAAAGTCAAAGTAAATTTAGAAATCACTACAGTTTTTTTTTATTTGCATTTTCCGCACTGTCCCAACCTTTTCTGATTTGGGGATGTCATTTTTTGTGGGAACTACCCCTTTAATTTTAATTAGGTTAGTGATTTTTACTGTAGCATTTTACCGTTTTTCACTGTTAAAATTGTGCACATTTTTACAGTGTATCCTAACAAATCAAACATGGCATGGGGATTTTTCCAGCGCTTGAAGGCTGTCCTCTTTAAGCGGATGGAGAATCTGGAGTCATCTGATGACTGGATGTGTCCTTGTCAGGGTTTGTTTTCAGGCTATCTTACTCATCCTCTCTCGCTGCAAAAAATGCTTTTCTTACTCAGAGTTTTTGTCTTGTTTCTAGTCCAAATATCTAAAATATTCTTACATCAAGAAGCATTTTCTAGTGACTGGTTTAGTGTTATTGATTGGCTTAAATGTTGGTTATTTAGCGACTGGTTTAGTGTTATTGATTGGTTTAAATGTTGGTTAATTTAGCGACTGGTTTAGTGGTATTGATTGGTTTAAATGTTGGTTAATTTAGCGACTGGTTTAGTGGTTTTGATTGGTTAATTTGGTGACTGGTTTAGTGGTTTTGATTGGTTAATTTAGCGACTGGTTTAGTGGTTTTGATTGGTTAATTTGGTGACTGGTTTAGTGGTATTGATTGATTTAATAGTTGGTTAATTTAGCGACTGGTTTAGTGGTATTGATTGGTTAATTTGGTGACTGGTTTAGTGGTATTGATTGGTTAATTTGGTGACTGGTTTAGTGGTATTGATTGGTTAATTTGGTGACTGGTTTAGTGGTATTGATTGGTTTAAATGTTGGTTATTTGGCGACTGGTTTAGTGGTATTGATTGGTTTAAATGTTGGTTATTTAGCGACTGGTTTAGTGGTATTGAATGGTTTAAATGTTGGTTATTTAGTGACTGGTTTAGTGGTATTGATTGGTTTAAATGTTGGTTATTTAGCGACTGGTTTAGTGGTATTGATTGGTTTAAATGTTGGTTATTTAGTGACTGGTTTAGTGGTATTGATTGGTTTAAATGTTGGTTATTTGGCGACTGGTTTAGTGGTATTGATTGGTTTAAATGTTGGTTATTTAGCGACTGGTTTAGTGGTATTGATTGGTTTAAATGTTGGTTAATTTAGCGACTGGTTTAATGGTATTGATTGGTTAATTTGGTGACTGGTTTAGTGGTATTGATTGGTTAATTTGGTGACTGGTTTAGTGGTATTGATTGATTTAATAGTTGGTTAATTTAGCGACTGGTTTAGTGGTATTGATTGGTTAATTTGGTGACTGGTTTAGTGGTATTGATTGGTTAATTTGGTGACTGGTTTAGTGGTATTGAATGGTTTAAATGTTGGTTATTTAGTGACTGGTTTAGTGGTATTGATTGGTTTAAATGTTGGTTATTTAGCGACTGGTTTAGTGGTATTGATTGGTTTAAATGTTGGTTAATTTAGCGACTGGTTTAATGGTATTGATTGGTTAATTTGGTGACTGGTTTAGTGGTATTGATTGGTTAATTTGGTGACTGGTTTAGTGGTATTGATTGGTTAATTTGGTGACTGGTTTAGTGGTATTGATTGGTTTAAATGTTGGTTATTTAGCGACTGGTTTAATGGTATTGATTGGTTAATTTGGTGACTGGTTTAGTGGTATTGATTGGTTAATTTGGTGACTGGTTTAGTGGTATTGATTGGTTAATTTGGTGACTGGTTTAGTGGTATTGATTGGTTAATTTGGTGACTGGTTTAGTGGTATTGATTAGTTAATTTTGGTGACTGGTTTAGTGGTTTTGATTGGTTAATTTGGTGACTGGTTTAGTGGTTTTGATTGGTTAATTTGGTGACTGGTTTAGTGGTTTTGATTGGTTAATTTGGTGACTGGTTTAGTGTTATTGATTGGTTTAAATGTTGGTTAATTTAGCGACTGGTTTAGTTGTATTGATTGGTTTAAATGTTGGTTATTTAGCGACTGGTTTAATGGTTTTGATTGGTTAATTTAGTGACTGGTTTAGTGGTATTGATTGGTTAATTTAGTGACTGGTTTAGTGGTATTGATTGGTTAATTTGGTGACTGGTTTAGTGGTATTGATTGGTTAATTTAGTAACTGGTTTAGTGGTTTTGATTGGTTAATTTAGTGACTGGTTTAGTGGTATTGATTGGCTTAAATGTTGGTTATTTAGCGACTGGTTTAGTGTTATTGATTGGTTTAAATGTTGGTTAATTTAGTGACTGGTTTAGTGGTATTGATTGGTTTAAATGTTGGTTAATTTAGTGACTGGTTTAGTGGTTTTGATTGGTTAATTTGGTGACTGGTTTAGTGGTATTGATTGGTTTAAGAGTTGGTTAATTTCGTGACTGGTTTAGTGGTTTTGATTGGTTAATTTCGTGACTGGTTTAGTGGTTTTGATTGGTTAATTTGGTGACTGGTTTAGTGGTATTGATTGGTTTAAATGTTGGTTATTTAGCGACTGGTTTAGTGGTATTGATTGGTTTAAATGTTGGTTATTTAGCGACTGGTTTAGTGTTATTGATTGGTTTAAATGTTGGTTAATTTAGCGACTGGTTTATTGGTATTGATTGGTTAATTTGGTGACTGGTTTAGTGGTATTGATTAGTTAATTTTGGTGACTGGTTTAGTGGTTTTGATTGGTTAATTTGGTGACTGGTTTAGTGGTTTTGATTGGTTAATTTGGTGACTGGTTTAGTGGTTTTGATTGGTTAATTTGGTGACTGGTTTAGTGTTATTGATTGGTTTAAATGTTGGTTAATTTAGCGACTGGTTTAGTTGTATTGATTGGTTTAAATGTTGGTTATTTAGCGACTGGTTTAATGGTTTTGATTGGTTAATTTAGTGACTGGTTTAGTGGTATTGATTGGTTAATTTAGTGACTGGTTTAGTGGTATTGATTGGTTAATTTGGTGACTGGTTTAGTGGTATTGATTGGTTAATTTAGTAACTGGTTTAGTGGTTTTGATTGGTTAATTTAGTGACTGGTTTAGTGGTATTGATTGGCTTAAATGTTGGTTATTTAGCGACTGGTTTAGTGTTATTGATTGGTTTAAATGTTGGTTAATTTAGTGACTGGTTTAGTGGTATTGATTGGTTTAAATGTTGGTTAATTTAGTGACTGGTTTAGTGGTTTTGATTGGTTAATTTGGTGACTGGTTTAGTGGTATTGATTGGTTTAAGAGTTGGTTAATTTCGTGACTGGTTTAGTGGTTTTGATTGGTTAATTTCGTGACTGGTTTAGTGGTTTTGATTGGTTAATTTGGTGACTGGTTTAGTGGTATTGATTGGTTTAAATGTTGGTTATTTAGCGACTGGTTTAGTGGTATTGATTGGTTTAAATGTTGGTTATTTAGCGACTGGTTTAGTGTTATTGATTGGTTTAAATGTTGGTTAATTTAGCGACTGGTTTATTGGTATTGATTGGTTAATTTGGTGACTGGTTTAGTGGTATTGATTAGTTAATTTTGGTGACTGGTTTAGTGGTTTTGATTGGTTAATTTGGTGACTGGTTTAGTGGTTTTGATTGGTTAATTTGGTGACTGGTTTAGTGGTTTTGATTGGTTAATTTGGTGACTGGTTTAGTGTTATTGATTGGTTTAAATGTTGGTTAATTTAGCGACTGGTTTAGTTGTATTGATTGGTTTAAATGTTGGTTATTTAGCGACTGGTTTAATGGTTTTGATTGGTTAATTTAGTGACAGGTTTAGTGGTATTGATTGGTTAATTTAGTGACTGGTTTAGTGGTATTGATTGGTTAATTTGGTGACTGGTTTAGTGGTATTGATTGGTTAATTTAGTCACTGGTTTAGTGGTTTTGATTGGTTAATTTAGTGACTGGTTTAGTGGTATTGATTGGCTTAAATGTTGGTTATTTAGCGACTGGTTTAGTGTTATTGATTGGTTTAAATGTTGGTTAATTTAGTGACTGGTTTAGTGGTATTGATTGGTTTAAATGTTGGTTAATTTAGTGACTGGTTTAGTGGTTTTGATTGGTTAATTTGGTGACTGGTTTAGTGGTATTGATTGGTTTAAGAGTTGGTTAATTTCGTGACTGGTTTAGTGGTTTTGATTGGTTAATTTCGTGACTGGTTTAGTGGTTTTGATTGGTTAATTTGGTGACTGGTTTAGTGGTATTGATTGGTTTAAGAGTTGGTTAATTTCGTGACTGGTTTAGTGGTTTTGATTGGTTAATTTCGTGACTGGTTTAGTGGTTTTGATTGGTTAATTTGGTGACTGGTTTAGTGGTATTGATTGGTTAATTTGGTGACTGGTTTAGTGGTATTGATTGGTTAATTTGGTGACTGGTTTAGTGGTATTGATTGGTTTAATGTTTGGTTAATTTAGCGACTGATGTAATGGTTTTGTTGGATTTGAGGTTAGATTAAAGACCAGGACACATCAAGCCAATGGTCAGCTAATCCACCAATGGGGTAAGCAAAATAATCTATGTCAAAAGGAAAAGCTTGTTTTATGAAAAAACTGGCGTTTCTTAAAACAAGACAATATGTACTTGTCTAGAAAATGCTACTTGATTTAACAATTTTTAGATATTTGGACCAGAAATAAGACAAAAACTGTAAGTAAAATAAGCATTTATTGCAGTGTGCATCCTGTAGTGTGAAAGTGCATTTAATCTGTATCTATTATACCACTCCTTCGAGACTTTCTCTCCCTGGGCTACTAGAAAAAGCACTAAAAAGCAATTATAACCAATCGATGGTGAGTTAATGTCAGCGGTGGCAGTAGTCGACATGTCGTCCGCTGTAGTGTACATCATGACAGCTGAAGGATGGTGATGATAGCGTTTTTCTGTGTTCTACAGCCATGCTAATTAGTGCAGCTGCTCCTGCAAGGCCACATTGTTGCAGTGGGATCTTCAATTGCTTCTGCCACAGATTATCAATCAGCAGCAAAGACCTGTAATTGACCAGGCACAAACCACTGACCACAATTACTGTTATAATTTTGTCACGTTAAAGACGTCTTCAAACATTTCCCTTATGACACTTAATCAGGGTTTTACTATGTTTACCATAGTTTATGCTTCAGTTTGTAGTTACTGTGGCTTTACTTCAAATACCACAGTAAGACTTTGCTTAATTCTGTGGTTACTTTGGTTTTACTTCAAATGCCTTAGTATAACCATGTTTCAATTTGTAGTTACTATGATTTTACCCTAAATACTATAGTAAAACAACGCTTTAATTTGTAGTTACTGGTTTTATGTCAAATACTACAGTAAGACTATACTTAATTTTGTGGTTACTTTGGTTTTACTTCAAATACCGCAGTAAAACCATGCTTCAATTTGTTGTTACTGTACTAGGGTTTTACTTCAAATACCCTAGAAAAAAAACATGGTTCATTTTGTAGTTACTATAGTTTTACTTCAAATACCACAGTAAGACTATGCTTAATTTTGATGTTACTATGATTTTACTTTAAATACCATAGCAAAACCATGCTTCAATTTGTAGGTACTATCACTTTACTTCAAATACCACAGCAAGACTATGCTTAATTTTGTGGTTACTTTGGTTTTACTTCAAATGCCATAGTAAAACCATGCTTCAATTTGTAGTTACTATGATTTTACTTCAAATACCACAGTAAAACTATGCTTAATGTTGTGGTTACTTTGGTTTTACTTCAAATGCCATAGTAAAACCATGCTTCAATTTGTAGTTACTGTACTAGGGTTTTACTTCAAATACCCTAGAAAAAAACATGCTTCATTTTGTAGTTACTGTGATTTTACCTTAAATACCATAGTAAAACCACGCTTTAATTTGTAGTTACTGGTTGTATGTCAAATACTATAGTAAAAACATGCTTCATTTTGTAGTTACTATGGTTTTACTTCAAATACCACAGTAAGACTATGCTTAATTTTGTAGTTACTTTGGTTTTACTTCAAATGCCATAGTAAAACCATGCTTCAATTTGTAGTTACTATGATTTTACCTTAAATACCATAGTAAAACCACGCTTTAATTTGTAGTTACTGGTTTTATGTCAAATACTACAGTAAGACTATGCTTAATTCTGTGGTTACTTTGGTTTTACTTCAAATGCCTTAGTATAACCATGTTTCAATTTGTAGTTACTATGATTTTACCTTAAATACCATAGTAAAACCATGCTTCAATTTGTAGGTACTATGACTTTACTTCAAATACCACAGTAAGACTATGCCTAATTTTGATGTTACTATGATTTTACTTTAAATACCATAGCAAAACCATGCTTCAATTTGTAGTTACTATGATTTTACCTTAAATACTATAGTAAAACCATGCTTAATTTTGTAGTTACTATGGTTTTACTTCAAATACCACAGTAAGACTATGCTTAATGTTGTGGTTACTTAGGTTTTACTTCAAATACCATAGTAAAACCATGCTTCAATTTGTAGTTACCATGATTTTACCTTAAAACCATAGCAAAACCACACTTTAATTTGTAGTTACTATGGTTTTTAATTCAAATACTACAGTAAGAGTATGCTTAATTTTGTAGTTACTATGATTTTACTTCAAATACCATTGTAAAACCATGCTTTATTTTGTATTTACAGTATTGTGGTTTTACTTCAAATACCACAGTAAGACTAGGTTTAATTTTGTGGTGATCATGGCTTTACTTCATATGCCATAGTAAAACTATGTCTTGTTCTAGTTACTATCATT
Source organism: Danio kyathit (assembly GCA_903798195.1). Lineage (NCBI taxonomy): Eukaryota > Metazoa > Chordata > Actinopteri > Cypriniformes > Danionidae > Danio > Danio kyathit. The sequence continues at coordinate 1,300,477 of LR812529.1, read as the reverse complement.
TTTCTTTAAATGCCATAAAAAAAAACCATGGTTCATTTTGTAGTTGCTGTGGTTTTACTGCAAAAACCCTAGTTTAACTATGGCTACTGCAATAAAAGCATGGTTAATTTGTATAAGGGCCGTCACTGATACATTAAACAAATGATGGTGACAGTATTTTGTGTAAAAGCATTTAGTATTTAGGATTATAAAACGTGGTAAACGCTGTGAATGGGTTTCAGTGAGTGTTTCATCCAGCCGTTTCCACAGTGATGAATAGCAGGACGAGTGCAGGAGACGGAAGAACAGATTGCAGACACCTGCGCTTGAAAAAAACCCTTAATTGCACTTCATCATATGTCTGGATTCGGTTAATTACAGTACTGAACGGTATGTCTCTGTGACAAAACTCAGTGACATTAGTCGTATAATCTTGAAAAATACACTAAGGTTCAAAAGTCCTGCATTTATGATTATTTGAGGGAAAGTGGGAAGCAATATTTAGGATTCTGTAAGCAGAAGTGGGTATGCATGGATAAAGCCAAAAACACATGGTATAGGTCAAAATTATAGATTTTTCTTTTATGGTAAAAATCATAAGAAAAGGTCATGTTCAACAAAGACATTTTACTACTGTAAATATATTCTTGATTAGTAATGTGCATTGCTAAAAATGTATTTTGCACAACTGTAAAGGTGATTTTCTCTGTAATTAGAGTTTTTTTTTTTTGACAATTTCATTTATTGTATGCATCAATGGAAAGCTTATTTATTTAGCTTTTAGATTTTTAAAAAATTCACAAAATGACGTAGTGAAGTATCATGATATCTTTTAATCGCCCATCTCTAGAGGTGAGTATTAGCTGGAGTACAGGCGAGCTGAACTGTTCTTTGCCGTTTTTCAGCCATCGCATGCATGTGTTTGGTTCATTGGCGTCGCTCTCTGTGGAGCTGATCTGTGAAGCAGGGTTGGGTGAAATCATTACACGGCCAATTAAACACACCGACTGACCTAAAACTGAATCCATCAAACACCTGCTCATGACGCCCAGCATCACTGAATGACGTGGAAATCGGCAGAAAATAGAGATGGGCGATCAAAGTCTCAGTGCATGCATTGGCAGATATCGAGCACGTAAATGCTGAAAGCTAAAATGTGTTGCTTGTTTTTATGGCTTTACAGGCATTGTTCACACGTTGGCTTCTTTTTGAAAGGGCTCTAAAATGGTGATTTAAGAGTTTAGGGGTCACTTGAGGACCAACACTTCAACAAGATGACACAGGGGGCGTATAAAGAAGAGCACTTGCTTTTGTGTGTGAATTTATGACGGTAAGAACTAATGATATTTATCTCTGCCTTAATGCATGTACAGGCAATTACTCAAGGACTACATTACTGTAGAAGTGTAAACTGACTAATAGAGAAGGAAAAAAAAGTTTAAAGTCATGTGATGTGATTTCCCCATAGGGAATCTGCACTGTGAAGGCCATTGCATATGATTCACACCATTTTCGTGCTCATCCAGCCGTATGATATTAACTAACTACAGCTATACAAAATAACTGGATGTGTTTTTTCAGTATAGAAAATTAAATAACACTAGACTCAATTTGTAGCGTATTTATTCTGCATTATCTGAAAGTAGGAACATCCTCAAAAGAGCAGAGTCAAAACATTATTATCTCACATGATTAATTGCTTCATATTGTGAATTAAATTAGTCCCAGCACTGAACCTTGGGGTATTACTGTAAAAGAAATGCTAAATTAAGAGACTCAAGGATTTCAACTAATGAAAAGTTGAATTTATATACATCCATGCACTGAATCTCACACATACAAATTCATTCATTTCCTTTTCGGCTTAGTCCCTTTATTAACCTGGGGTCGCCACAGCAGAATGAACCGCCCACCTATCCAGCACATGTTTTATGCAGCGGATGCCCTTCCAGCTGCAACCCAACACCGGGAAACACTCATATACTCTTACATTCACACACATACACTACGGCAAATTAAGTTAATCAGTTCCCCTATAGCGCATGTCTTTGGACTTTGCGGGGGAAACCGGAGCACCCAGAGGAAACCCACGCCAACATGGGAAGAACATGCAAACTCCACACAGAAACGCCAACTGACCCAGCTGAGGCTCGAACCAGCGACCTTCTTGCTTTGAGGCGACAGCCCTAACTACTGCGCCACCGCGTCGCCCCACATACAAATTCAGTTAAACTAATTAATCACTAACTTTGATAATGCCTTATTTCTAGGGTTTGCGAGCATCTGACCCCTTAAATAATATAAATATATAAATCCGCGGGCGCTGCGGATAATCTGCGGGTTGGGTGGGTCGGGTAATAAAAAAAAATACATTATGATTAATTGCGGGTGGGTCGCGGGTGGATGTAGCGGGTCATAGCAGTTGACCAGCAAAAAAAGCAGAGAGTGGACTTTGCAGAATGTGAAGATGAGAGACGCCCAAAATAATGTATGAAGTGCAAGAGTACTGTGCTAACTTAAGTTAGAGGAGTCATCAGAGGGAAATCTGCTATCATTCTGGGAGAAACAAGATCGCTTATTTACCATTTACACGACTGCAGCGCCTTGCAAGGAGAAGCTTGTGCATTCCTGCAACAAGCGGTTCGCGCGAATGCTCATTTAGTGCAGCCAGTCGTGTTTTGGAGGCGAGGCGGAATGTTGTGACCTAAGTTGCAGGAGAGGGGAAATAGTGTGGCCGCTTGCCTGCTTTTACGGGAGTTGTAGTCCATAGCATTGTGGGTAGTGTAGTTCGACACGCATGCTGTGTGATGTGAGCTCTCGCTGTGTGCTGTGCGTGCGGTGAATTAGAGGGAGAAAGTTTTATCCGGTTTTGTTTTATGTTTACTTCAGTAATTCCACCCGGGAGCTGTTTTGCACTGTGAACCTGAAATTTCTGAAATAAGTAAAAGAAGGGCATGCATCGAGTACTTTTGTCCGTCTCATCATTTGCTCGAGCATGAATTAACGAGCTGTTACTCTGCCGCCGGACATTGCGGAGAAAGTTACACCTATCATCATGCTTAAAACAAAGAATTAGAATTATTAAAGTGGCGATCGGGTGCGGGTCGGGTGCGGATATATATATCAGATAAAATAATATGTGCGGGCGGGTGGCGGGTGGATGATTAGAATGAAGGAGCGGATTCGGATGACATTTGAGCTGATCCGCGCATCTCTAATATATATATATATATAGTTAAGTAAAACAGTAAGTGTCATCTATTAACATCAATTTATCTGTCAAATGGCCAAGGATGCAAACTTGTCACAAATGAGTGAAATTCAGAATTTTATATAAAAATTGTTGTCTGTAAGATTAAATTCTCGGTTGAAATAGCCAAGCAAATGTTACTGTATTATTACAATACCACCACAATTTCTTAAAACTCTGAAAACTTAAATAAATTTGTTTAATAAATAAAATATAGCTGAATTAAATATATGCATTTGGTTCACTCAAGCATGCATATCAACTAGACAAAGTATTAACGGAAAAAAGCAGACTTCCTGACAGTCAGTAGTGAGGTGCGATACCACTGGTTTTCTATCCGATCCGATACCAAGTAAAATAAAGGCGAGTATCGGCGATATCGATACTTTACCCAAAAATTACTGTTTGGGAAATTGGAAAAATTGGGAAACAAATAGTGTACTTAAAAGTGTGACTTTATACTGAATACGAGACATATTACGGGTTATTCTTGTTTATTGTTTATTGATGAAGAATTATCATACAAAAAAAGAGCCAACTTACATGTTTAGTGACAGCATCTGAGCATGTATATCTTAAAACGCCTGCCTGAACATCTTAACATAAAACAATATTAGTTTAGTTTACCATGTTAATCCGGTCCCCTTGAAGATTTTTAACCTTTTTCTTCATTGTCACAAAAACCCAAGCCCCCAAAATACAGCCACATCGCCACATTTTCACGCTTTGTACCTGGATAGTGCCTGCTGCACCTAAGGACAGGGTACTGGGTTAAGGAAGACTTGCTCCAAGATTGCGTCAATGTTCTGGGAAAACCCCAGCAGAATGTATTGGAAATAAAAATGGACCCGACACTGAACATTAGGAGAACTACTTCAAAATTACTAAATCAAAATGAATATACATCCATGCACCAAATGTCACGAATATATATCCAATTAGACAATTAGCCTACATTCATATCACAAGGATGTAATGGATTTTATAATTATGATAATACATTATAGACACAGAGTAAGAAGTCCTTTGAGTTCTTAAAGGTTTTGTCATAATAATTAAAATCATTTTTTCTACAATCTAAGAAAAACACCTACACCTGAAGGCTACATACAGCGGGTAAAATAAGTATTGAACAAGTTGTCATGTTTTTTCCTGGGAATAATCTTTCTAAAGGAGCTGTTGACATGGAATTAAAGCAGGTTTGGGTAAAAACCCAAATAATACAAACATAAAAATAAAAACAAAACAAATCTGAGCTTTATTCTGTATTCTCTATTGGATTGGGATCAGGTGATTGGCTGGGCCATTCTACAGCTTGATTTTCTTTCTCTGAAAGCATCTGAGAGTTTCCTCGGCTGTGTTTTGGATCATTGTCTTGCTGAAATGTCCACCCTGGTTTCATCTTCATCCTCCTGCTAATGTAGATGTTGGACTGAAGCAGCTGATATTCATTTACACTGAGGAAGGGCAGAGGGTTGCTGAAGAACTACTGAGAGATTTCAGCTGCTGTCTGGGCTTTCACTGCCCAGCTTCACCTCCCTTTCTTCATGTGTTCAATACTCTATGCGTCATTTCATTTTATTACACAGAGCTTAATTTGTAATCTAATTAGGTTTTGGATTTGTATTTCTTTGTGAAATTTTAAGTCAACGGCACCTTAAAAATATGTTTTCTGAGAAAAATGAGACGTGTTCAATACTTATTGTACCTCAATGTTACAAATTAATATCTGAATTTACCTTTTGAAAAGTTACCGTCTTTATTTCTGAGAGTAAACTAGGTTGTGTAAGAGTTGCTCCAGGATTGCATGAGTGTTCACTGCAGCGGAACGTTTATATCACAAGTGATTAATAGCTACAAACTGTATTGGGAATAAAAATGGACCCAGCACTGAACCCTGGGGAATTACTCGCTGTTAACCTCTTTATGCAAATTAATATGCAAATTTAGGCAACTTGATGAATCCACATAATGAAAAGTGGAAATGCCACAATCAATCAGTCAATTAGCCTACATGCAGGATAAAATATTATAACCTTTTCTTGTGGCGCTCAGACACATTCATATTACAGCGAATGTTGATTTTCCAATATGCCACAGACGGACTTCATTTACTCGGTTATTGAAGGGACGGAAGTGAGTGAAGTTCACAGGTTGTGTATAGGTTAAAGAGAGCCTAAAGACTGTGCTGTTCTGCTGGAAATGCGCCTGTGGCTGCTAGTCAGTCCCGCAGCGGATGATAATGTTGATGGTCAAAAAAAAAAAGGCAGTGACCTAAAATGATTGCACACGGATTATGAGGACACCTCCAGCTGAGGGATCTGAGTGTGCTCTGCTCAACTAGCTGAAGGATTTAACTCAATGATACGATAATATTGTAAGATATACTGTAAATTGTGAAAAAAAATCTAAAAAAAAAAGAAAATCTAAACAATGAAGCCTTTTCACAACACTGTAATGATGCGTTTAGCAGTCATCAGCATCTTAAATTCTTGAAAGTTTGAGACATTGGCTTTTACAGAGTTAGCTTAGCAAAGCCTACAGCCAACAAAGTTTGGGGACTACAAAAAAATACATCCGGGTTAATGATGTCATAAACCCTTCAGGTTTTGCACATTTACCCTGCACAGCAAAAGGGGCGTGGCCAGAGGCGCTGTAAGGTTATAGCAGAGAAAGCTAAAATGGCGTCCAAACACTTCTATTTCCGCAGAGCTGTATTTGGGCTTCCAAAGGACACGACACAAAGAGAGAAGAGCTTACAGTTTCATTAAATGATGTTCCAGAGAGTTATAATATATATATAGCTAGCATTTGACAAAGGAGAACTTCCAAAATCTCTCCCAGATCAGTGCTGGATTCAGCTAAAAACTCCTCGAATAAGGAGCAGATCCAACCATAATAAACGAAGCTGTGGATTATGAGCCACAACCTGTAAGTGTTTTTATTTGTTTAAATCGATCTATCACATGCACAGTGTCTGGCGTTAATGATATGTTGTAACGCGGATGTAAACAAGGATGTAAACCGTGGGAAATGCTGTTTGGCACCGCTAACAATTTCAACATAGGCTCATTCTGAAAACGTAGTCCCGTGGACGTTTCTGGAGACCGCGAGTTATGTAGCCGGAGGTACGTATGGCTGCATTTCATTATTTAAGCGAAGGCTATGGGGCGGTATGACACCCTTCCTTTTAACGCTTACCAGCTGACCGCTTGCCTCCGTTTGGAGGGCTTTCCCGCTGCAACCGGTTTGTGCCGTTAGCTCGTCGTGTACGTCGGCGGTCTTGAGACGCAGAGAGGAGTTGACCACGATGACGACGACCGGGTTCAACAAAAACAGAATCCAAAAAATAAAATGAACGAGTGAATAACAGGGTGAGAATGTGGTAAAATCCGAAAACGTGGTAAAAATCAGACGTTTAGGGAAGGGTTTAGGGAAGGATGTGGGTGGGCGGGTCAATCTGTAAAATTGGTTGGGTTTAAGGAAGGTGGAGGGTGGGTCAGTCGATTGGCCAGTCGCCCAGTCAATCATCCAGTCAGACAGACTGTCGCTCGACAGCGGCCTCTGGTGGGTTTATGTGAGAACAGCGCTGGTGGGAACAGCACTTGCGAGAGACATTTGAGATACGAAAAAGCGCACACAGAATTCACAAAAACTGCAAAAATACGTACCTCCCGGGAGGTATTTCGTTGCTCTCCAGAAATGTCCATGGGACTACATTTTCAGAATGAGCCTGGGTTGAACAATTTAGCTTCAGATTCATATGTATCAGTCAAACCGCTGTAAACACCCACAATCCTCAGCAGCGCTGCAGTGTCTCTCTATGCGGACGCTTTCCCTGAGTTCTACATCTCAGATAATGAACTCACAAAAGATATGAGAACGCTTCATATTACTTACTCATGCTTATAACCCCAATATATGTGAAAGACACTTGTCAGATGTTATTTTAGAGAGCAGGCGGGAGGTTCAGCTGTGTGCTTTTCATTTTCTGTCTGATTCAGACTCACACTGATACGGCTAAAAGCTACTCTGACTGACAGTATACCCAGCACAAAAGTGCGTGCTAGTAGAGGCGTGACTGAACATGATGCTTTTCCTGGTGATGTGGAGCCGATTAGCAAATCACAGCACATTATGTTAGCTGACCAATCAGAGCCTCTTGAGGGCGGGTCTTTCGGAGGAACTAGGAAATATGACAGTGGTGTTCATGTTAGCTGAGTAGCTGTATATAATCAAAGTAAGATATGTGATAAAATAACCTGATTTTCTACAAGTGAAGCATGAGCACATTGCTTTGCATCTTATAAACACAACTAAGCCTTAAAATACACTCTGGACCAGCCCTTTAAGAGGTGATAATCTGCATGTTATTAACCTCTGAGGCGTAATCGAGACGTTTAGTGGGACTCTATAAAACTTAATGAAGCTGTTAGAGCTGCTGCAGTGAGTCTGTCCACAGGAGGACACACACACACACACACACACACACACACACACACACACACACACACACACACACACACACACACACACACACACACACACACACACACACACACACACACACATACATACACTGACCCTGAGTCACCTGTTGCCTAGAAACAAACCAGCCACATATATTTCAAATGGAGCACCTTTAGTTTACTGTGTTTTACTAGATTGTGTTTATTTATTTGCTTATTTATATATTAATTTAGATTATTATTAAAACACAAACAATTAAAACCTGCCCTTTATTCTAATAAATATTTTGTTATGAAATATAATATAATATAATATAAAAAGAATATAATATAATATAATATAATTAATATAATATAATATAATATAATAAATATATAATATAATATACTATAATATAATTAATATAATATGAAATAATATATTAATATAATATGCTAAATTATAATAAATTTAATCTAATAAATATACTGTAATATAATTAATATAATATAATTAATATAATATAATATAATATATTAAATATACTATAATATAATATAATAAATATAATATATCATAATATAATTAATATAATATAATATAACAAAGATAATATAATTAATATAATATAATATAAATAATATAATATAATATAATAAATATACTATAATATAATAAATATAATATATCATAATATAATTCATATAATATAATATAACAAAGATAATATAATTAATATAATATAATATAATATAATATAATATAATATAATATAACTAATATAATATAATATAATTAATATAATATATAACAAATATAATATAATATAATATAATATAATAAATATAATATAATATAACAAATATAATATAATTAATATAATATAACAAATATAAAATAATTAATATAATATAATATAATATAATTAATATAATATAATATAATATAATATAATATAACTAATATAATATAATATAATTAATATAATATAACAAATATAAAATAATTAATATAATATAATATAATATAATTAATATAATATAATATAACAAATATAATATAATTAATATAATTTAATATAATATAATATAATAAATATAATATAATATAACAAATATAATATAATTAATATAATATAATATAATAAATATAATATAATATAACAAATATAATATAATTAATATAATATAATAAATATAATATAATATAATTAATATAATATAATATTATAAATATAATATAGTATAATATAATATAATATAATATAATATAATATAATATAATATAATAGTTTTGAAAAAGCACAATGTGTGTGTGTGTGTCTCGCTGTGCTGTGAGGGCGGATCTGCAAAAGTCATTAACTCCTGATATTGGCCTTGACTGCTGAATTTATTTCTGTCCACCTCCATTACCACAAATAGAGCAGCAGACAGGAATCACCCGGGGGAAGCTGGACTCCACCAATCAAAGCTGATTCTGGAGACACAAAAACAAAACCGAACAGTAGACTCTGTTCATTAACAGGTATTACTTACAGTGTGTAGATACAAGTTTTACTTCTAGATGAAGGAGGTAGGCAAGTTTGAAGGCATTTGGAGTATAAAAAAATAATGATTTTGGTTAAAAAATGGGTGACACGGTGGCTCAGTGGTTTGCACTGTGGCCTCACAGCAAGAAGGTCATTTATCCTGGCTGGGTCAGTTAGCGTTTCTGTGTGGAGTTTGCATGTTCTCCCCGTGTTGGTGTGGGTTTCCTCCGGGTGCTCCGGTTTCCCCCACAGTCCAAACACATGCGCTATAGGTGAATTGGGTAAGCTAAATTGTAGTTTATGTGTGTGAATGAGTGTGTGTGGGTGTTACCCAATGATGGGTTGCAGCTGGAAGGGCTTTGTAAAACATATGCTGGATAAGTTGACGGTTCTAGTCCAAATATCTCATGTCTAAATATGAGCAAATGTCTGTATATTCTTAAATCAAGATGCATTTTCTATACAAGGACAAAAATATATACGTACAGTCTTGTTTTTAGAAATAATATGCCAAAATTGAATGAGGTTTTTCTGCCAATGGGGTAAGCAAAATAACTTTTTAAACTCAATATTTTGGAAAACAAAACAATATTTTTTGCTTGTCTAGAAAATGCGCCTTGATTTAAGAATTTGTAGATATTTGGACTAGAAACAAGACTAGAACTCTAAGTAAGAAAAGCATTTTTTGCTGTGTAATATCAGTATTTAATGCAGTAAAATGAAAGCAATGTTTTTATCTTTATTATTTATTTCTAAGACATGGTTTATATAACATTTATTTTTAAAACAGGTAGATCTGTGACCCCAGACCACAAAATCAGACTCAAGTCACATGGTTATAGCCAAAAAATAGGCAGAATAATACATTTTTAATGCTAAAAGATCAAGATCGATTCAAGATCAAGAAGACATTTTGTAATTTTCACCTGTAAATATATCAAAACCCAATTTTTTATTAGTGATGTGCATTGCAAAGAACTTCATATACAGTATTTAAAATGTCATTTTCTCAGTATTTAGATTTTTTTGATGCCTCAGATTCTAGATTTTCACATAGTTGTATCTCTGTCCAATCCTAACAAGCCATCAGTGTAAAGTCAATTTATTTGTATAAATCTCATTAAAATAAAATTGACATTTATGACTGCTTATATCAGGGGTGTCCAAACTCGGTCCTGGAGGGCCGGTGTCCTGCATAGTTTAGCTCCAACTTGCTTCAACACACCTGCCTGAAGTTACTAGTATACCTAGAGAGAGCTTGATTAGCTGGTTCAGGTGTGTTTAATTGGGGTTGGAACTAAAATATGCAGGACACCGGCCCTCCAGAACCAAGTTTGGGCAGCCCTGGCTTATATGGTTACATTTATAACTGAATGTGCAGATATATTATTTAATAAATCTACAAAAATTAGTTTTAATCTTGAAAATCATCTCATTGTAAAATAATAATCATTATTTCTGAAAACAAGATTATATTTTTTGCTTGTCTAGAAAATGCTTCTTGATTTTTATATATTTGGACAAGCACCAAGACAGAAACTCTAAGTAATAAAAGCATTTGTTTTGCAGTGTAATGTCCACAAAGTCAAGAGAAAAACATCTTTAAAATAAGCTTCCCCTCGGTCTCATATTGCATTGTGGGAAGAGGTATCTGTTTGTTTTGAGCCCAGTCCCAGTTTTTTCTCCCTCCATTGAGCACCTTGTTGATCTGTGTGGAGCGGAAACCTCTTCATACCTGACCGTCCTACAAATGACCAGGCCAGCGTCCCAGAGCCGCGTCACACTTAAAGAGATCTGACATCTCAGAGCGTGAAAGAAGCACACTGCTACAAATGCTTTCTTACTTAGAGCTGTAGTCTTGTTTCTAGTGCAAATATCTCAAACTTCTTAAATCAAGAAGAATTTTCTAGACTAGACTTTAGAAATAGTGATTCAAAATTAAATGAGTTTTTCATTAAAACAAGCTAAATAATCTGCCAATGGGGGAAGAAAAATAATGAGATTTCAAAGTGAAAACAAGATTATTTTGTTTGCTCCATTGGCATTTTGCTTGTTTAAAAAAAAAACTCACTTAATTTTGACTCATTATTTCTGAAAACAAGCCAATGTGTTTTAGTTGTAAAGAAAATGCTTCTTTATTTATGAATTTTTAGATATTTAGACTAAAAACAAGACAAAAAAAAAAAAAAACATTTGCGGTGTACTGCTGTCTGGATCTGGCCCTTTGCAAACTTCTCAAACATTTGACCAGATGAAAATTAAAAAAGAGGACAAACGTAATTAATTATTGATCTATCAGTAGCTCGCTCTATATATTTGACTGAGATCTGTTGTAGCCTAAAGGGTTCATTCACACCAAAAATCTCCCTGATGTTGTTTCGAAGCATGATAACTTCGTTCATCTTCAGAAACAAATGGAACTATTTTAGATGAAATCCTGGAGCTCTTCATCCTCCATAGACAGCGAGGGTCCTGAGATGATCAGAGTCCAAAAAAAACTGTCAAAATATTCAATATGTGTTCAGTGGTTCAGCTGTAATCATACGAAGCTCCAACAACACTACTGTGCTGAAAAACTGTAATACAACCCTGTTTGCCTAAATCTTCTTTTCTGTTTGCCGTCTGATACAGAAGACATTGGCGAATAGAGTTTTATTTAGTTTTTCTGGTACACAAAAGCATTATTGGCTATTATTTTTGAACTTGAACTTGTTTGAAAAAATTGAAAAACTGCTTTAATTCAAGCTAAACTAAAAGAAATACAATATGACAGGAAATAATGTGTAAATGATCTCGCTTTGCTAAACATAACTTGGGAAGCTCCAAGAACACTTTTGTGAATCAAAATAACAGTAAAAACGACTTTGTTCGCATATATCTGGGGTGTGCATTTACTACAGGCAGTATCTTTGTGTGCTAAAATCAGTATAACAGTAAAACAGTTTGCCTATATATTCTATTTGGGTCAGGGTGTGCGTTTACTATGGAAAGTACTTTTGTGTGCTAAAAAACAGTAAAAATGACTTTGTTTGCTTATATAATCTCTTCAGTGTGAGGGTGTTCGTTTACTGCTAGCAGTACTTTTCTGTTCAAAAAAACTTATTTACCTATATGTTCTTTTCTTCATCCGGGTGTGCGTTTGCTATGGCAGTACTTTTGTGTGCTAAAAAACAGTAAAAACAACGTTGTTTGCCTATATATCCTCTTCTGCATCAGGGTGTGCGTTTACTATGGGCAGTACTTTTGTGTGGTAAAAAAACAGTATAACAGTAAAACTGTTTGCCTATATATTACTGTATCTTCCACATCAGTTTGCTCGTTTATTATGGGCAGTACTTTTGTGCGCTAAAAACAGTAAAAAACACATTGGTTTGCCTATATATATTCTTCTACGTCAGGGAGTGTGTTTATTATGGGCAGTACGTTTGTGTGTTAAAAAACAGTAAAAGCGACTTATTTGCCTATATATTCTCTTCCATGTCAGGGTGTGCGTTTACTATGGGCAGTACTTTTGTGTGGTAAAAAACTGTAAAAGTGACTTTATTTGCCTATATATTATCTTCCACGTCAGGGTGTGAGTTTTCTATGGGCAGTACTTTTATGTGCTAAAAAACTGTAAAAAGGCCTTGTTTGCCTATATATTATCTTCCACGTTAGGGTGTGTGTTTACTACGGGTAGTACTTTTGTGTGGTAAAAAACAACTTTGTTTGACTATACAGTATATTCTCTTCCACATCAGGGTGTGCGTTTACTATGTACTTCTGTTTGCTAAAAAACAGTAAAAAACTATTTTGTTTGCCTATATAATTGCTTCTGTTTCAGAGTGTGCTTTTACTGATAGCAGAACTTTTCTGTGCTAAAAAAACAGTAAAAATTACTTTGTTTGCCTATATATTCTCTTCCGCGTTAGGGTGTGCGTATGGTCAGTTTTATTGTTTGCTAAAAAAACAGTAAATAACATCTTTGTTTGCCTATATAATTGCTTATGTGTCAGGGTGTGCATTTACTGCTAGCAGTGCTTTTCTGTGCTAACTGTGCTAAAAACAGTAAAAACTACTTTATTCGCCCATATCTTTGGTGTGCTTTTACTACGGGCAGTACTTTTGTGTGCTAAAACACTGTAAAAAATACTTTATTTGCCTATATATTTTCTTCCGCATCAGGGTGTGCATTTAAAGTAGCAGTATGAGGTTTTGCCATTAGCATTTAGCTATGTGTTCATGCACCTATTTGTATGCCATTTTGCAATATTGCAAAAAAAAAAATGCATAACAGAAACCCCAAGATGTGCATAAATTTTGAAAATGTGCAGAAACTTAAGTGCACAACTGAGTAGAATAATCTTTTTATTTGATAAGAAAAAAATGCACATAAACTACGATGGAAACGCATTTACTGCATGTGCATCAATAAAGTCAAGTGATTTCTTTTTTAACAGATCCTGTGATGTAGACGAGGTGATGGAAACTGAAAAAAAGAGGACATACGTAATTAATTATTGATCCATCAGTAACTCGCTCTATATATTTGACTGAGATCTGTTGTAGCCTAAAGGGTTAATTCACCCAAAAATGAAAAGTCTGTCATTAATTGTACCCCAAGATGTTGTTCCGACAACATGAGAGCTTCATGCATCCTCAAACACAAATGAAGATATTTTAGATAAAATCCTGGAGCTCTTCATTCTCTATAGCAGGGATCACCAAACTTGTTCCTGGAGGTCCGGTGTCCTGTAGGTTTTAGCTCCAACCCTAATCAAACACACCTGAACAAGCTAATCAAGGTCTTACTAGGTATACTTGAAACACCCAGGCAGGTGTGTTGAGGCAAGTTAGAACTAAACCCTGCAGGGCACCGGACCTCCAGGAACGAGATTGGTGAAGCCTGCTCTATAGATAGCGAGGGTGCAGAGATGATCAGAGACCAGAAAAGACTGTCAAAATATTCAGTGTGTGTTCAGTGTGTTCAGATGTAATCATATAAAGCTACAAAAACACTACTGTGTGCTAAAGAAAAATGTTAAAATGATTTCGTTCTTGGCGGTAAAATGCTTTTTTTGGCTGCTTTTATTCCACCTGATATCAATTGCTAAACTGAAACGATTTTTGCAGACTATTATCTATGCTTTTACTGTATAACATCACGGCTAGATTACTGTAATTCACTAGAAACAAGACAAAAACTCCGGATAAGAAAAGCATTTTTTTGCAGTGTTGATTTAGTGCAAATATTTAAAAATTCTTAAATCAAAAAACATTTTCTAGGCAAGAAGAAAAAAAATATTTGTTTGTTTTTAGAATAATATGTAAAAATAAAGTGAGTTTTTCCTTAAAACAAGCTAAATAATCTGCAAATTGGCCAATACTTTGCTTGTTTTAATGGAAAAAACTCACTTCATTACTTAATATTTCTGAAAACAACACAATATCTTCTTCTTGTCTAGAAAGTGTTTTTTGATTTAAGAATTCTGAGATATTTGCACTAGAAACAAGACAAAAACTCTAAGTAAACACATTTATTTAGCAGAATAACACTTTGACAGTGGCCTCATGTCGGCCTTTAACTGTATACAGTAGAACTCATGATGTGTAGTGAACGATGGCCGTGTGCAGGGACAGATAAGCGTCCAGAAGGTGTAAATTACTGCCACCCTTTGCTGCTGCGCTGAGATTCATTGCACAGTCGAGTAATCATGTGTGCCACCAACAATCCTCCATCCCCACAGGCTGAATAACGCAGATGGGCTCTAAATGCAAACTTGCATTGGTATCATTAGTAGGTTAGTTCACCCCTCATTGGCTCACCATCTGCTGCCAGGATCAGATGCAGAAGTTTGATCTCTGCACTGCAACAAAATGCTTTTCTCACTTTGAGCTTTTGTCTTGTTTCTAATCCAAATATCTAAAAAAAAAAAATGGCACAAAATATTGTCTCGACTCAGAGACTCAAACAAGAAAAGCAAGAAAAAGCAGTGGCACTTTTCTTTCCTATTTTATTACATGTTTTGGGCCAGACAGAATCTGCAGACATTTTTTGCTGTTTCAGAATTACGTAAAAAAAATCCGCAGATTTATGTGGAATGATTTTGTGAGTATCATAAAAAAAAAAACTTTATATATGAAATAAATAATAATACCTTTTTATTTTTTATTTAATGTTTGCAATGCAAATCCAGTTAGATCAACTTATTTAGTAAACAAAGCAAATCTCTCATATAATAGATCTACTAAAAGAGAGAAAATATTACTTTACACACTGCATTGTAAATAAATCAGATGAACATTTTCATATTAGACAATAATATTACTGAAATTAATTAAAAACTGAGGAAATATAAATTGACACACATTTACACAGGTAAATAAATAGATGGCCTAAATCAATGATGGGCTAAAAAATTCAGCAGAAATCTGTGTATTTCTGCGCGTGCACACACCATTTGGGCCTACATATGTTAAATGATATTCATGAATTAACTTTGCATTGGTAGACTGTAAAAATATACCTGGTTTTAAAATTAACATGAAACAGAAATGCTTTTTTTTACTTAGTTTTTGTTTTGTTTCTAGTCCAAATATCTGAATATTCTTCAATCAAGAAGCATTTTCATTCATTCATTCAGTTTGTTTTTTGCTTAGTCGCTTTTATTAATCAGGGGTCGCCACAGCGGAATGAACCGCCAACTTATCTAGCATATGTTTTACGCAGCGGATGACCTTCCAGCTGCAACCCTACACTGGGAAACACCCATACACACTCATTCTCACACACACTCATACACTACTGACAATTTAGCTTACCCAATCCCCCTATAGCGCATGTGTTTGGACTGTGAGGGAAACCGGAGCACCCGGAGGAAACCCACACCAACACGGGGAGAACATGCAAACTCCACATAGAAATGCTAGATGACCTAGCCAAGGTTCGAACCAGTGACCTTCTTGCTGTGAGGCGACAGCACTACCCACTGCGCCACCGCGCCACCCACAGAAGCAATTTCTAGACAAGCAAAATCTTGTCTTCACTGAAAAAAAAATATTAATTGGATTTACAATTTTTTTTTTAAGGTAAGTGGTTGCAAACAATTTCTATAGGCGGAATTTATACAAACACATTAAATTTAGTAATGTTCAAATTAATGTTTGTATAAATTCAGCCTATAGAAATTATTTGCAATGACTTAAAAAAAATTGCAAATCCAGTGAATCATATTTTTCAGTGTAGTTTCTAGCTAAATAGTTAAAAAAAGAACAAAAAAATAGTGTCTGGTTTAATTAATTATTAATGAGTTAATCTATTAAATTATTAATTCATCCGCTAAAATGTATTAAATGACTTTTCCCCATTTCCAGTGGAGTGAGTGAAATAATCTTGTGTCAAAATGAATAGTAACGCTATTTGTCTGACCCCATTGGCAGATTATTTAGCTTGTTATAAGGAAAAACCTGCTTATTTTTTTATTTATTATTTCTATAACAAGACAATATTTTTTTGCTTGTGTAGAAAATGTTTCTTAATTTAAGAATATTTAGATGTTTGGACTAGATACAAGATGAAAGCTCTAAGAAAAACATTTTTGTAGTGACTTTTTTTTGTTGTTTCATTTTTTCCCCCATATGTGACACATCAAATTAAATTATAAAAAATAAAAAATAATATTAAAATGGTCCTGAAATTAAATAAAATGTAAGATGATGCATGATTTTCACCTTTGGGAACCGATTACACTGTAAAAAAACTGTAAAAAAATTGTACTTTACTTAAAATAAGTGTGCAAACCTGTTGCTTTTAAAGCGATTAGTTGAATTTACTTTAAAAACTCAGTAAACCTGTTGCCTTAAAATTTGTAAGTAAATGAACTAGCTGCGAATTAATTTTGAAAATATGCATAAAAACATATGCACACAGTTGAGTGCATGATGTGATGTAGTTTTCTCAGATGATGATCAGATATAAATGTGTGTTTGAGGGACTTTGCGTGACTCTCCATGTTTGCAGCTTTCCATTGTTGCAGATGTGAAATGTTGTTCTGCTAATTGTAAAAGGCCTCAGCCCTCTGTCAGTCCGTCATCACAGTGCTTCAGTATTATTATTCTTCTATTCCCTCCAGAACTGTGTCTACGCTCCCAAAGAGCGCCTCACACCTCCAAAAGCTACCACAATCACTGTGTTCATTACGTTTCGTCTTCATCTTCTGAGGCGCAACTCATTTATTAGAGAAGAAAAAACACCACAGTGGAAAATCCCAACAGTGCAGCAAACTACACTTCTCTCAGTGATATCTGTGCACGTTTAGAAGGAAGTGATGATTTTCTTCTATTTGTTTCTCATTGGATGAAAACTCGGCTTTATTCACTAATGTTTTATGCAATATTCCAAGTGTAATTCACATCATTGGATGGACATGGACACACAGCTAGAGAGCTTCCAAAATGCCTAAAAAACGTATGATGTTTTCAGAAATGAAGCCCGGTCGATGTTAAGCTTCACTGTTATATCTGACAGTTTTTTTTCGGCTCATTGAGCTCTGACGCTGCTGTGATTTCACTGATCTGAACACCATCAGGATCAAACTTAGAGATATAAACACAACTACATGCTATAGAGGTTCATGAAGTGAGGTACAGCTCCTGATTTACATTAATATATTAACATATTTCTGCACCATTAGAATTACTGAATGGTGCTGCTTTCATAATGAAACATGTTTCCTGATCACCCCGATCTGCTCATCAGCAATCATTGGAGGATCAGGCTGCATAACAAAAGGCAGATTACCCATTTTATTATTGTATTTTATTTTATTTTATTTTATTTTATTTTATTTTATTTTATTTGTTTCATTTTTAATTTTAGTTTCATTTAAATATTTATTTTGTATTTATTTAATTTTGTAATTTGTTTGTTTAATTTAATTTATTTTAATTTAAAACAGATTTTTATTTATGCCAAAAATCATTAGAATATTATGTAAAAATGTTATGTTTAATGAAGATATAACATACGTTTCTGATATAATGCTATTCATTTATTCATCATTCATTTATATAAAATAATAATTGACCCTGGAGCACAGAACATTGCCGAGACCTTAATTTGCATAATTTTAAAGGTGATTTTGTTAATATTTAGATTTTGTTAAATCTTTAAATTCCAGATTTCTAATATTGTCCTCCTTAATTCAGGTTTCAGGTGTTGTATAAGTCTCACTTTAAAGAGAAATACACTTACACTGTTAGACTTTGCCGCAATTTTGCAGTTATTTACTGCAAAAACAGCCAGTAAAATACCACATACATTCTTTACAGTTCACTATTAAAATATGCATGCATTGTGGATCATTTTAAAACTTTTACAGTAATTTACTGCATATTAGGAATTTGCGGTACTCTACTATAAACAAAGTTATCAAGTACGACTACTGTAGTTAAAGACAAAAATGACACAGTTAATGAAAGAATTAATTACTTGTATAGAATTTATCAAATTCAGAAGTAAATACTAAAAAATAAAGGTTTTGCTAGTGTAAAATATAAATAAATTGCTGTAAAACTACTGTAAAAACTTTCATAGTATATTAATTAAAATGTAGCAAAGGGCATTTTACCATGAAAAGATGTTGCATTAAGGCTATTTTACTGTTAAATGTAATAGCAGTGGGGCCCTGCTGTAAAGAGGCAGTTGCGCTAAGGCTTTTTTACGGTAAAATGAAATTGCTGTAGTGTCCTGCTACTGTAAAACACATTTAGAGGTAAGTTACTGTAAAGAAGCATTTGCGGTAAGGCTTATTTACTGTAAAATGAAATTGCGGTGGTGCCCTGCTACTGTAAAACACATTTACAGGCAAGTTACCGTAAAAGGGCAGTTGCGGTAAGGCTATTTAACTGTAAAATTAAATTGCTGTAGTGCCCTGCTACTGTAAAACACATTTACAGGTAAGTTACAGTAAAGGGGCTGTTGTGGTAAGGCTATTTTACTGTAAAATGAAATTGGGGTAGTGCCCTGCTACTGTTAAACAGATTTAGAGGTAAGTTACTGTAAAGGGGCTGTTGTGGTAAGGCTATTTTACTGTAAAATGAAATTGGGGTAGTGCCCTGCTACTGTTAAACAGATTTAGAGGTAAGTTACTGTAAAGGGGCTGTTGTGGTAAGGCTATTTTACTGTAAAATGAAATTGGAGTAGTGTCCTGCTACTGTAAAACACATTTAGAGGTCAGTTACTGTAAAGAAGCATTTGCGGTAAGGCTTATTTACTGTAAAATGAAATTGCGGTAGTGCCCTGCTACTGTAATACACATTTACAGGCAAGTTACTGTAAAAGGGCAGTTGTGGTAAGTCTATTTAACTGTAAAATTAAATTGCAGTAGTGTCCTGCTACTGTAAAACACATTTAGAGGTTAGTTACTGTAAAGAGGCAGTTGCGGTAAGGCTGTTTTACTGTAAAATGAAATTGCGGTAGTGCCTTGCTACCGTAAAACACATTTAGAGGTAAATTACTGTAAAGGGGCAGTTGTGGAGAGGTCTACTGTAAAACACACTTACAGGTAAGTTACTGTAAAGGGGCAGTTGTGGAGAGGTCTACTGTAAAACACACTCACAGGTAAGTTACTGTAAAGGGGCAGTTGTGGAGAGGTCTACTGTAAAACACACTTACAGGTAAGTTAGTGTAAAGGGGCAGTTGTGGAGAGGTCTACTGTAAAACACACTTACAGGTAAGTTAGTGTAAAGGGGCAGTTGTGGAGAGGTCTACTGTAAAACACACTTACAGGAAAGTTACTGTAAAGGGGCAGTTGTGGAGAGGTCTACTGTAAAACACACTTACAGGTAAGTTACTGTAAAGGGGCAGTTGTGGAGAGGTCTACTGTAAAACACACTTACAGGTAAGTTAGTGTAAAGGGGCAGTTGTGGAGAGGTCTACTGTAAAACACACTTACAGGTAAGTTAGTGTAAAGGGGCAGTTGTGGAGAGGTCTACTGTAAAACACACTCACAGGAAAGTTACTGTAAAGGGGCAGTTGTGGAGAGGTCTACTGTAAAACACACTTACAGGTAAGTTAGTGTAAAGGGGCAGTTGTGGAGAGGTCTACTGTAAAACACACTTACAGGTAAGTTAGTGTAAAGGGGCAGTTGTGGAGAGGTCTACTGTAAAACACACTCACAGGAAAGTTACTGTAAAGGGGCAGTTGTGGAGAGGTCTACTGTAAAACACACTTACAGGTAAGTTACTGTAAAGGGGCAGTTGTGGAGAGGTCTACTGTAAAACACACTCACAGGTAAGTTACTGTAAAGGGGCAGTTGCGGTAAGGCTATTTTACTGTAAAATTAAATTGCGGTAGTGCCCTGCTACTCTAAAACAGGGGCAGTTTACAGTGCTGCCAGTAAGTTACCGCAAAAATACAATAAAATGTCAACAGTGCATGACTCCTTTTGTGGTTCTGGATATACTCCTTTATGTGCCTTTTTAGACCCTGTATATACAATAAATGTATCTTTTGTATTTCTGAGAGTGCCTGGATGTAACATACCGAGACATCCTAAAGCATCTGCGTAAACATGTCCAGCATAAATGATATTGTTGTCTGTACCATGCAGTTTATCTGTTATGATGACATATACATCAGTGCAGTGTTATAATGTGATTCATGTATTCATGCGTGTGTGTATGTCTGAAAAGTCTCCTTACAGGCTTCGGTCTCCAGAAACGCAGGAGCTGATGAATGAACACACACTTATTTTTCATTGTCACCCTGAATCAGGGATGCTCATCTTGTCTGAAGACTTCTTGATCTGTGAATGCTTAACATCCAATTACAGAGCACTAAATGAATGTGGGGTAGAGTTAACTTCTGCGCCGACTCTCGCTTTAGGTTCCCCCGCAAGGGTATTTTATTTCGGGAGACAGTCGGCTAAGAAGATTATAAGAGCAGTTTTCAATTTATCTGCCTCCCCCAGACTCTACTTATTGACTGACTGTTTCCTTATCACTGTTTAGCAGAATCCACTGAATGACTGGCATCGTCATCCCAATCTGACGCTGTGTGTTTTTTTTAATACAGAGTAAAGCAGTTCAGGCCTTTTTCAACTCTTAAAAAAAAAATAACACACGTCTGCATTGTTTCAGCTCAGCTCTGAACTCTGAATGGCTGTAAATATTCAGGTCAGGGGTGTTTTGTGTGGACAAAAGTAACAGTGCTGTTTATTTTTATGCACACCTTTAATATTGTGCTTAATTTAATTAGAATGTACGGCAAAAGCATGTTTGCCAGTATCTACACTGCAAAAAAGGCTTGTTTGTAGTCGGAATATCTATAAATTCTTAAATCAGGATGCGTTTTTTAGACATGCAAAACATATTGTCCTGTTTTAAAGAATAATGTGCCAAAATTAAGTGAGTTATTATAACAAGCTAAATAATCTGCCAATGGGGGAAGAAGAAGAATCTTGTTTTTTTTGTTTTGACATCAGATTATTTTGATGACCCCATTGGGAGATTATTTAGCTTGTTTTAACTCATTTAATTTGACTCATTCTTTTTTGGAAACACACAATATTTTGTACTTGTCTAGAAAATCCTTCTTGATTTAAAAATGTATAGATATTTACACTAGAAACAAGACTAAAAATCTAAGTAAGAAAAGCACATCTGCAGTGTATTATCAGTGTGCAATAAAATGAAAGAAATGTTTTTGATCTTTATTAATTATTCCTAAAACGTGGTTTATATTATATTTATTTTTGAAATGGGTAGATTTGTGACCCCAGACCACAAAATCAGACTCAAGTCACACGGGTATAGACAAAAAATAGTCAAAATAATATTTTTTAATCCTAAAAGATCAAGATCATGTACTATGAAGACATTTGGTAGTTCTCTGCAGCAAAAAAATCAGTGTACATTTAACTCAATTTGAGTTTAACTTAACACTCCTTGGGTGTACATATGACTCCCTCCATTTTGGAGTTAAAATAACACTTTCTAAAGTGTGAAATTTGTACAAATTTGAGTTTATTCTTACATCGAACTGGAGTGTGTGTTACTCTTCAAAGTGTTAATATATTACATTTTTTCCTATATTATCAATTGGTGTGTGTGACAGATAACAGTGATCATATATGTTGAAAATAGTTTTAATTTATTAAATGTTCATTAATATTTTAGGAAATAATTTCAATACATTCTACTCTTTGCATTTTAAAATGCAACAAGACATGTTTCAAGTTTAAGTGAAACATACTGGTTTGATCTGTTTGTCTGAAAGAACCCATCACTAGTGGGAAATACACTGCATATTGGGTTAAAAGTTTAACACTGAAAAAACAACTCTTAAATATACGCTCTTTCACACTCTTGGATTAAAATGTACTCCGGTTTTAACACTGAACAACACCAAAAAAATCACACTGTATATTTAACACTGGAATTTTTGCTGTGTACTGTAAATATATCAAAACTTATTTTTTATTAGTGATGTGCATAGCAAAGATCTTCATATAGACTATTTAAATGTGATTTTATAAGTATTTAGATTTGTTTTAAACCCTCAGATTCTAGATTTTCACATAGTTGTATTTCTGTCCAATCCTAACAAACTATACATCAGTGTAAAGCCAATTTATTTGTATAAATCTCATTTAAAATAAAATTGACATTTATGACTGCTTATTTGGTCTAATATTAGAACTGAATGTGCAAATATATTATTTAAGAAATCTACAAAATGTGTTCATATCTAGAATATCTATTTGTTTAGCATTTCTTTGCATGTTGGTTTGCATTTACAACTACATGAAATAAAAATGCTTTTCTTATGTAGAGTTTTTAATCAAGAAGCATTGTCTAGACAAGCAAAAATATTGTTTTGTCTATATAAAACATTTGTCAAAATAAGGGAGTTTTTCCCTAATATACAAGCAAAATAATTTGCCAACAAGGAAAGTGAAATAACCTTATGTCAAAAGGAAAACAAGATTATTTCCTTTACCCCATTGGCAAATTATTTAGCTTGTTTTAATCAAAAACTCACCTAATTTCAAATCATTATTTCTGAAAACAAATCAATATTTATTGCGTGTCTAGAAAATTAGTCTTGATTCTGGATATTGGGACTAAAAACAAGACAAAAATAATAATAATTCAAGCATGTTCGCAGTGTATTAGCGCAATACGCATTGCCAAGCAGAGATCAGTAACATTACTGCGCAATTCAAATGAGTAAATCATTAGTAGAAAGCAATGCCAGTGTGCATTACTGATCTCTCTCACACACAGACCATGCAGCGCAAGTTGAAGTAAAAGAAGAAGAAGCAAAAAAGCCTGCATGTATAGAAAGCATATAAAGCGCTTGGAGAGGAGAAGGTGTCAGTGTGTGGGATCTCAGTGGTGGAGATGCTGAGTTCGGGGAGGGTCGACTTTGAGCTGACATTGAGAGTGACGGTCTGTGCTTCATGTAAGATCACTGGACGCGGATTCTAGACGCAGGAGCTGCTCGTGTCTGTTTCCCCGTCTGTCCTTCAGCACCACCGCACTTTTGGACAGCACCAGGCGCCCGGACCCGCTCACCTTTACCCTCTGGATAACTCTTCTTCTCCTTCTTCTTCTTATTCTCTTCGTTTGACTTCATGGAAACATTTTGCACTGCTTTGGACGAGTGAAATTGCAAGCGCTCGAATTGGAGAGGAACCAGCGGATACGCGCCGCCACAAACCAAACTGGCTGGAAACCTGTTCCGGCGTAAGTACCTACATCACGTCTGACTGATTTATAGCGTGCGTTTTTCTCATAAAAAACACATGCATTCAAAAACATGCATGCATAAAGTTATTTGAGAAATGACAGATTGACTTTTAGGTGTATTATGAAACGCATTGGTTGAGCGCGCATTTCACATGTTTTCTTCGAATGCACTGTGCGTAATTGGAAATATTTTAGTTTCTTGCGTTCCCATCAGGATTGTAATCGAAAAAGGGTGATTTGTTGTATTAAAAACATTTCGCAGATGCAAATAGGCAGATTTGCGCGACTTTTTTGTGCGCGCTTTTTAGCACGGGCGCATTCACATTCGCGCGCACAGCTTTGGACGCGCCGCGCGCTTGGAGCTCCGTTCATTTTAAATGTATGTAGTCAACATAATAATCGACATATTAATGTTTTTTGCATGTATTGCAACTGTTTAAGGCAACTAAAGTAAGATCTATAATTTGCATTGCGTGTTAAACTCAAAAATTCACGCTTAAAATAATTTAAAATTATTAAGAAATGCAAACACGACTATTATGCAATACATCGCACGGTTAAAGTTTTAGAAAACAAACAAAAAAGCGCACTTATTTCATATATTTAAAATAGACAAATATGAACATTCGAGTTTTGTACGCTTTTTAATAAAATAAATAAATCCATGCGCGCGCCAAACGCTCGTGCCTAATTAGTATTTTAATTCGCGCCCTGTTTTTATGTTTGTATAATGTTTGTGCAGAAACAGTGATATCCAATGCACATATCTAAACCACCCCTCTCTTCCCTTCATTTCCAGGTCACTGTCAAGCATCATCGGCGTTTTTTGGCTGTAGTCGTGGGTTTAACGAACCGCGAAGCTGCTGTCTACGTGGACCGGTGCTGAACTCTCCCGTCCGACCGCCAGGACCAAACCCCGAGACATGGCCACGAACGGCACCAAAGCCTCTGATGGACACGTTTTAACAGAGGTGAACGAAGCGCCCACCGCCAACGACAAACCAAAAACTCTGGTGGTCAAAGTTCAGAAGAAAAAGGAACTTCCTGACAGGGAAACATGGCAGGGAAAATTTGACTTTCTGCTGTCTTGTGTTGGCTACGCCATTGGACTCGGCAATGTCTGGAGATTTCCTTATCTATGCGGGAAAAACGGAGGAGGTAAATGTATTTTCCACCTTCGAAAGCAAAGGAGTAAAAAATCATTGGAAGCGCAGAGATGGATTATATTTCAATGTGTCTGATTGTGTTGCTCTTCTGTCTGTGTAGGGGCCTTCTTGATTCCTTACTTTTTGACCCTTATATTTGCTGGGGTCCCGTTGTTTTTTCTGGAAACGGCCCTCGGCCAGTACACGTCCATTGGTGGGCTCGGAGTGTGGAAACTTGCTCCTATGTTCAAAGGTAACCAACATATGGAGCATCAATAACCTCAGATTAATTATTGCGTTCATTACGCACGCGCGCTATTTTCTGTGAATGCGCGAGAATATTCTTCCGCGAGTGTCGAGATCATAACAAATACTAACGCTGTGTTAATGAGTACAATATGATATCAATGTGATGTATATAAATAAATATCAAGATTTATTAAAAAATTAAATAAATGACACCGGAAGTCTCGCACATTCAAATTATAAATAGCGCGCTAAAACACAGCCTGCACTGAAGCTTGTAAATGTCACTCATGCCAAACACACACGCACACACACGCACACAAAATGCGATGAACTGTGCAGTTATTGTAGCGCACATATTTCCGTAGGTGTTGGCCTGGCTGCAGCAGTCCTGTCGTTCTGGCTTAACATTTACTACATTGTCATCATTGCATGGGCGATTTACTATCTGTATAACTCATTCACCACAGTAAGTACACGCTTCACACTTGAGCTACACTGTACAAAAAAGCTGGCTTCCACACAATGTTGTACTGACACAAATTGATTAGGCTAACATCATTGTTTTATGCTCAATCCACTTAAATTTGTAAAAAAAAAAAAATTAATTAAGTTGTGTCACAAAAAACCTCAAGAATTGTGTTGATTCAGCTCATTTTACATAAAAAGTTTGAACAAACATTTCAAATCTGAGCTAAAATCCCCAGGACTGCACATTCAGACGCTCTCTAAAATGTTTTCAGGACCTTCCCTGGAAATCTTGCGACAACCCTTGGAATACGGACAAATGCTTCTCCAACTACAGCATGGCGAACATCGGGAACATGACCAGCGCCGTGGTGGAGTTCTGGGAGTAAGAGCCGATTTCTGTGAAAAACTCTGGAGTTTGGTATTCCAGCGACACGCACACACTCCTCTTTTGTGCCGGGCTGTGTAAAAGAGCCACTGTTGTCGCTCAGAAATGCCGCTATTGTCCCATTTTTTCTGGCAAACATGCCCAGCTGAATGTTTTGCATCTACAATTAGCCCGGCTCTATTGCAAAGCATTTATGTGCTGGCGGATATTAATTAATTCTGCATGCTCTAATGGTGTTTATTCTGCTTTTCTTGTCTAGACGTAACATGCATCAGCTGACGGACGGCCTGGAGAAGCCGGGTGAGATCAGACTGCCGTTAGCTATAACACTGGCCATCGCTTGGGTCCTGGTCTATTTTTGCATCTGGAAGGGCGTAGGATGGACTGGAAAGGTATGGATGTGCTTGTGCTAATGCACTTTCAGATTTAGGCCTGCGGTCGAGGCTTCAAATGAGAATGAGAATCACCAATAAAATTTCCAATCAGCAATACACAAATAAGCACTTCATTTTAATGTATTTAGTAGACACTGCTTTCTTAATTATATTGCCTTTTTTGTAGCGTAAATATCTAAAAATGCGTTCAGATTAAATCAAGATGCATTTTATAGTAATAAAGTCTAAATAATTTAGTAAAATATGTGTCTTGTTTTCAGAAAATGAAAAGAAAATCTAAATTAAGCAAAATGGGGCTGTTTTTTAATATTATTTTACTTACTGGCAGATTATTATTATTATTTTATTTACATTTTTTTTCATACGAATGTCCTTGTGCAAATGCAATTTTGGGATTTAGGCCTACGGTTGAGGATTGGGGATGAGAATCAAGGCTTCTGCACACAACACCACTGCCAAAGGACAATTTTAATCATCAATAAACACTTATGCACTTGCTTTTAATGGATTAATTAAACACTGCAAAAAAGTGCTTTTCTTAATTATATTGCCTTTTTTGTAGTGTAAATATCTAAAAATGCATTCAGATTAAATCAAGATGCATTTTATAGTAAAAAAGTCTCAATAATTAAGTAAAAATGTGTTGTTTTTTCTCAGAAAAAGAAAAAAAACTGTCAAAATGAAGCAAAATAAACCAGTTTTTAGATTATTCTACTTACCCCACTGGCGTATTATTATTATTATTATTATTATTATAATTTAATATAATATAATATATTATTTTTAATTTAATAATTATTTTTTTTTTCATGAAAAAGGTATGAATGTCCCCAATTTTGGGATTTAGGCCTGCAGTTGAGGATTGGGGATGAGAATCAAGGCTTCTGCACACTACACCACTCCCAAAGGTCAACTCAATAAACACTTAAGCACTTGCTTTTAACACATCAAATAAACATATAAATACATAAATAAATAATATTTTTTATTTTGAGGTTTTGTCTTGTTTCTATTCTTTATCCTTCAGTCAAGATGCATTTTATAGACAAGTAAAAAACATTGTTTTCAGAAAATAATCTGTCAAGATTTTCATACAAATAAGCAAAATAATCTTCCGAATAAACCTCTTTTTAGATTATTTTGCTCATTTAAGAAGAAATTTGCTTAATTTTGACTCATTATATTTGAAAACAAGATTAAATCTTTTATACTTGTCTAGAAAATGCTTCTTGATTTAAGAATTTTTAGATATTTGGACTAGAAATGACAAAAAGTCATTTAATAAACACAATAAACAATGCAAAAAGTGTTTTTCTTAATTATATTGCCTATTTCTACACTCTCAGAAATAAAGGTATGTGAGCTGTCACTGGGGTGGTACCTTTTCAAAAGGTACACATTTGTACTTAAAGGGTCCATGTTGGTACCTCAAAAGTATATTTTACTAATATGTACTCTTGAGGTATTAATATGGACCATTTAGGTACAATTTTGTACCTTTTAAAAAGGTACCACCCCAGTGACAGCTCACGCACCTTTATTTCTGGGAGTGTAGTGTAAATATCTAAAAATGCATTCAGATTAAATCAAGATGCATTTTATAGTAAAAAAAGTCTCAATAATTTAGTAAAAATGTGTGCCTTTTTTTTAGAAAAGAAAAAAAATCTGTTATTAAAATAAGATAAATAACCTGCCAGTGGGTTAAGCAAAATAAACCTGTTTTTTAGATTATTTCGCTCACCACACTTTTTAAAAATGTTGACGTGTTTTTTTCTGAAAACAAAACAATACATATTATATTTTGATTTACTATTTTTTTGATAATTGATTGAGAAACACAACAAAAATCAAAGGAAGAAAAGCAAGTTGTTTTTTGCAGAGAAGACTGATCACTTACACAAACAAACAAACAAACAAACAAACAAACAAACAAACAAAGAATTAATGAAAGTCTAAAAAATGAGAAAGCTCTTTCCAGATTTCCTCGAAGCACGTCATCATTAAAGGAGATTTAAAGAGAAACTTGAGCTTGCAAAAAACATTGAATTTAAATAATATGAGAATTCCTAATGAATTCTTACTGAATTTTATTTGTTTTATTTTAATTAAATGTTAGTTTGGGGATGTTTTTAATGTAAGATTAAAAAGGTAAACAATGCAGATTCATTTCTCTAACTTTATTACTCATATTTGTCAAGGGGGGGGGGCACAATAATTTTCTATATGAAAAATAGATGATAAAAATTATATAAATATATACACACACATACATTGTTTTTGGCCTATAAAAGTGCATTTCTGAATATGCTGTAATAATCTCACAGATTTACACACACATACACTCACACACACAGAACAAACTGACAAAAATAAAAATTATAGTTGGCATGTTCTCCCCATGTTGGTGTGGGTTTCCTCCGGGTGCTCCGGTTTCCCCCACAGTCTAAACACATGCGCTATAGGGGAACTGATGAACTAAATTGGCCATGGTGGATGAGTGTGTGTGTGAATGTAAGTGTGTATGGGTGTTTCCCTGTACTGGGTTGCGGCTGGAAGGGCATCTGCTGTGTAAAACATATGCTGGAATAGTTGTCGGTTCATTCCGCTGTGGCGACCCTTGATAAATAAGGGACTAAGCCGAAGGAAAATGAATGAATGAATAAATAAAAGACACAATGGAAAAAAGGTTCACTGGATTCACTGGAAGGTAAGTGGTTGTGAACAATTTATATGAGGTGAATTTAAACAAACAAATCTGGTAAGGTTCTACTTCGTTTGTTTGTTTAAATTCAGCCCATATGAAATTTTTGCAACCACTTATTTTAAAAACATTTAGTAAATCCAATGAATAATTTCTGTGTATTATCACAAATATAAAAAAGTAAATATTAAATATATTAGCTATGAATATATTAGCATAGAAATGACTTTTTTTTTTATTGTCCCCTGAGTCGAGCAAGTCCAGAACAGATGAGACTGAAGAGAATAATGAAAACTCGTCACACTTCGATGAGCTTCCATTTCTAGAGATAAAATCGGTATCTCATGATATCAAAGCAAACCTGTGTGTGTGTGTGTGTGTGAGTGTGTGTGTTTCTCAAGGCTGTTAATGTTTGTTTCAGGTGGTTTATTTCTCCGCCACGTACCCGTATTTCATGCTCTTTATCCTGTTCATCCGTGGAGTGACGCTGCCGGGGGCCAAAGAGGGCATTTTGTTCTACATAACACCCGAGTTCAGCAAACTGAAGGAATCAGAGGTACAGCGCTGTGTAATTAGCATACAGTAATGAACGTGTGTGTTTGCAGCAATCTTATTTTTTGTAAACGAAGACTAACACTATATGAAACAACTGAACAGTTAACTGAAACAACCTTTCCAAACCTTTCTGAGTTTCTTTTTTCTAATAAACACAAAAGAAGATATTTTAAAGAAAGCTGAAAACCGGTAACTATTGACTTCTATAGTAGGAAAAACAAATGAAAGTCAATGGTTACCGGTTTTTGTAAAAAATATTTTTTTTAAACAGAAGAAAGAAAATCAAACAATAATGAAATGAAATGTTGAGAGAGTTTTCTATCAATTTAAGAGAAAATGTAAAAATAGCATCAAAACAAAAAACTAATTTAAAAATACTAACAATAATAACCTGTTTATTAAATGCTCCAAATTTACAGTGAAATGAAAGGGACAGTTCACCCAGAACTAAAACAATGACTGTCAATGTACTCTCCCTCAAGTGTTTCTAACCTTAAGTAGTTTCTTTCTTTCAATAAACACAAAAGTAGATATTTTGAAGAATGCTGAAAACCGGTAACCATTGACTTCCTTAGTAGGAAAAACAAATGGAAGTCAATGGTTACCGGTTTTCCTCAGAATAGTTTTTGTGTTCAACAGCAGAATAAACATGAAAAATTTTACAACGTGAGAAAATGATGACCGAATTTAACAGAAAATGGTATAAGAACAATTTAAATATGCAAAAACAATAATAACCTGTTTATGAATAGCTATCTGAATGCTCCATATTTACACAGAAATAAAAAGGGATAGTTCTCCCAGAAATTAAAATGTACTGTCTATTTACTCTCTCTCAAGTGTCTTCAAAACTTTTATAAGTTTCTTCTTTCCAATAAACGCAAAAGAAGATATTTTGAAGAATGCTGAAAACCGGTAACCATTGAGTTCTATTTGTTTTTCCTACTATGGATTTCAATGGTTACCGGTTTCTATGCCTTTAACAGAACATTTTAAACAAACTGATTAAAAAATGCAAAACAACAGTCGCCTGTTTATTAAATGCTCCAAATATACACTGAAATGTAAAGGGATATAGTTCACCCAGAAATGAAATTTATTGTCTATTTACTCTCTATCAAGTGTTTCCAAACTTTTATGAATTTCTTTTTATCTGTTGAAGAAAAAAAAAAAAAAAAAAAGAGCTGAAAACCGGTAACCATTGACTTCCATAATAGGAAAAACAAATGGAAGTCAATGGTTACCGTTTTTCCTCAGAATATTGTTTGTGTTCAACAGCAGAATGAACATGAAACAATTTTGCAACGTGAGAAAATGATGACATAATTTAACAGAAAATGGTATAAAAATAATTTAAATATGCAAAACAATAATAACCTGTTTATGAATAGCTATCTGAGTGCTCCAAATTTATGAAATAAAAGGGACAGTTCTCCCAGAAATTAAAATTTACTGTCTATTTACTCTCAAGTGTCTTCAAAACGTTTATGAGTTTCTTTTTTTTTCCAATAAACACAAAAGAAGATATTTTGAAGAATGCTGAAAACAGGTAACCATTGAGTTCTATTTGTTTTTCCTACTAGGGAAGTCAGTGGTTACCGGTTTTCAGAAAATCAAACAATGACATGAAGTGTTGACAGAGTTATCTATCCCTTTAACAGAACATTTTAAACAAAGTAATAAAAAAAAGCAAAACAATAGTAGCCTGTTTATTAGGTGCTCCAAATATACACTGAAATTTACAGGGATAGTTCACCCGGAAATTAAATTTATTGTCTATTTACTCTCTATCAAGTGT
>LR812529.1:1153842-1263842 GCA_903798195.1 Danio kyathit | reverse complement strand
CAGCCTTTATGATGCAAGCTGAGATTGCATCGCTCAGAGAGCCATGCACTCAATGGAGCTAGTGACATCACTGTGAGGGTTAGGGGTGGGGTTAGGTGAGCACATTAACAAGCATTAAATGCAGCTCAGATTGCACCGCACCAGGTCTGCAGCCAGACCCCTCTCAAAGTATTGAATTAAAAAGCTTGTTGAATAGCACAAACTGCAACTCCAGCCTCTAATGGTCAACAATAATTAATTGTATTTGTTAATATTAGACTTGATGAATGAAACACTTTGATTGACATTCTCCCTTTGTACGTGTCATCAGAGGGGGAAAGCCCCGCCCACTAGTGACCATCTCACCCTCATTAACATAGGGTGTGAATAATTTTTGAATCTGCCACTATGCTGACACACAGGCATTTGTATCCGCCCTCTTTTAAAAAGAACACCATCTCATTTGAATTTAAAGCGATAGTCACCAAAATGGCACAATTAGGATCAAAGCCTATAAGGGTTAGCTTCAGAGAGTTATAAAAAGTTTGTGTGCTATTTTGAGCTGAAACTTCACTACACACACTCTAGAGACATCAGAGACTCATTTTACATCTTAGCTAAAATAGGTCCTCCTTAAATCCACATCGGGGAGAATAAACAACGTGGTCATTTTTATTTTTGTGTGAACTGTCCCTTTAATAATTTGTTTGCGTTTAATTCCCCACAAGCAGGCATAATGCGTAACGCATGCTAATGATTATCAGAGATCTTCATAATTCATGCTAATCTCAGTGCCAGACTCATTTCCACACTCAGTTGATTTGACTGAATGTGAACCTGCAGAATCTTAATTGTTGTGCGTGGCAGGCCTGATTATGCAAACGACTGCGCGATCCTCCATTTGCATTTATGAAGAGGCTTCACAGACCTCCAGCCGGCTGTAATACACACGCAGTACAGCATTTACACTCTTTATATTTGTGTTTTTGCAGGTGTCAATAAATTCTATGGCAATCTGGAGGAGATGATTGGATACAAGCCGTGCATTTGGTGGAAGCTGTGCTGGGTGGTGTTCACTCCACTGATCGTGGCGGTAGGTGCATTCATTGTGTGCTTTAAAAAAAAAAATTAATATGTTTTTTAACAAAGACAATGTACATGCAGTAGGTTTAACAATAAACATGAGTAAACAAAACAAAAGCACAAATTGCACTGCTTTTCTTACTCTTATTAGTGATGTGCATTGCAAAAGATCTTCGTATAGACTATTTAAAAATGTGGTTTTCTCAGTATTTAGATTTTATTTAAACCCTCAAGAGTCTAGATTTTCACATAGTTGTGTTTTTGTTCAATCCTAACAAACCATACATCAATGTAAAGCCTATTTATTTGTATAAATCTCAATAACACATTAAATAAATGGACATTTATGTCTAGTTTTCTGATCACATTTTAGAACTGAATGTGCAAATATATTACTGAAATGTGCAAAAATATCTAAACATTCTTAAATCAAGAAGCATTTTGTAGACAAGCAAAGCATATTGTCTTGTTTTCAGAAATAATGAATCAAAATGAAGTGAGTTTTTCCTTAAAACTTGCAAAATAATCTGCCAATGGGGTAAGAGAAGTAATCTTGATTTTGCTTTGAAATAAGACTATTTTCCTTACCCCATTGTCAGATCATTTAGCTTGTTTTAAAGAAAAACTCACTTAATATTGACTCATTATTTTTTAAAATAAACAAATTTTTACTTGGTACTTGGACTAGAAACAAGTTAAGAACTCTAAGGAAAACATTTTGTGCAGTGTAGTGCATAAGTTGCTTAGACACTTACATTTACTTCACTATATTGCAGTTAAATGCTAATCTAATCTAACCGGTCACTTTATTAGGTACACCTTACTATAGTAGTACCGGGTTGGACCCCCTTTTGCCTTCAGAGCTGCCTTAATCCTTCATGGAATAGATTCAACAAGCTACTGGAAATATTCCTCAGAGATTTTGCTCCATATTGACATGATAGCATCACGCAGTTGCTGCAGATTTGTCGGCTGCACATCCATGATGCCAATCTCCCGTTCCACCACATCCCAAAGGTGCTCTATTGGATTGAGCTCTGGTGACTGTGGAGGCCATTTGAGTACAGTGAACTCATTGTCACGTTCAAGAAACCAGTCTGAGATGATTGGTGCTTTATGACATGGTGCGTTATCCTGCTGGAAGTAGCCATCAGAAGATGGAGACACTGTGCTCATAAAGGGATGGACATGGTCAGCAACAATACTCAGGTAGGCTGTGGCGTTGACACCATGCTCAACTGGTACTAATGGACCCAAAGTGTGCCAAGAAAATCTCCCCCACACCATTACACCACCACCACCAGCCTGAACCAGATACAAGGCAGGATGATCCATGCTTTCATGTTGTTGGTGCCAAATTCTGACCCGACCATCCGAATGTGGCAGCAGAAATGGAGACTCATCAGACCAGGCAACGTTTCTCCAATCTTCTATTGTCCAGTTTTGGTGAGCCTGTGTGAATTGTAGCCTCAGTTTCCTGTTCTTAGCTGACAGGAGTGGCACCCGGTGTGGTCTTCTGCTGCTGTAGCCCATCCGCCTCAAGGTTGGACGTGTTGTGTGTTCAGAGATGCTCTTCTGCAGACCTCGGTTGTAACGAGTGCTTATTTGAGTTACTGTTGCCTTTCTATCAGCTGGAACCAGTCTGGCCATTCTCCTCTGACATCTGGCATCAACAAGGCATTTGCGCCCACAGAACTGCCGCTCACTGGATATTTCCTCTTTGTCGGACCATTCTCTGTAAACCCTAGAGATGGTTGTTCGTGAAAATCCTAGTAGATCAGCAGTTTCTGAACTACTCAGAGCAGCCCGTCTGGCACCAACAACCATGCCACGTTCAAAGTCACTTAAATCCCCTTTCTTCCCCATTCTGATGCTCGCTTTGACCTGCAGCAGATCGTCTTGACCATGTCTACATGCCTAAATGCATTGAGCTGCTGCCATGTGATTGGCTGATTAGAAATTTGCATTAACGAGCAGTTGGACAGGTGTACCTAATAAAGTGTATGAGTGTAAATATCTAATAGTTATCTAAGTCTTCTGAATACATATTTTAACTCTGTTTTTTTTTAATGTAGAATTAGTACGAGATCAAAGTCCATTTACTCTCATGCTTCATGGGAACATTTACAGTTACATGTTTAAACCATAATATTATAATCTAAACATAAAGCAGTCATGACAAACTATACATCACGTGAAAGCTTAAAATTTTCAGTTGCCAAATCTGATGACTGATTTTTGATTGATATTACTGAGCAAGGATTATTTATTCATTTGCAACAAGGATACTCAGACTTGTAAAGCATTACTTTGCTACAGCAATCCACATTTGTTTTTTGTTTTTATTTAGATCTACATTTAAATGAAATGCCACCAAACTGCCCTTACTGCTTTAGAATTTGAAGTCTACTTTAGAAGTATTGTCAAACGTATGAAAAAATATGATTCATATTCATCAAAACACACAGAAATAGGGGGCGCCCTTATATGGTCACCAATAGAAACTGAATGTCAGCTAGTGGTCATGTTTGGTAGTGCAGCCATAATGTTTGAAAGCTCATTTTTTTGAGATATCATCTTCAAATTTGAAATATATATATTTGTTCAGATTTTTAGCTTAGATTTTTATGTCAAATTTAGGCTAAAACTGCTGTTAGACTTATTATTTCCCACTGTTACTTATTACTGAGGGTCCATTGGCATGAGATAACATTGTTGGGGCTTCTTTACATCTGTGAGCTGGAGATCCTGACAGATTGTTTGTTTGTTATGCATTAGGGAGTGTTTCTGTTCAGTGCCGTTCAGATGGTCCCGCTCACCTTGAACAATTACGTGTTCCCGAAGTGGGGGCAAGGCGTGGGCTGGTGCATGGCGCTGTCCTCCATGGTCCTCATTCCCGGATACATGGGCTACATGTTCCTCACCCTCAAGGGCTCGTATAAAGAGGTAATGCTGGTGTTTCTGTGCTCACCAAATGCACGGTTAAAGCTCATATTTTTACGATGGTGTTAATTATGTGTCCTATTGTTGTATTTTTATTGTTTGGTGTTTCTTTTAGGTTGTTGGTTTGATTTCTCTTTTGTTTTACATTTGATGTAGTGCTTTGGGTGTGAGAAAAGCACAGTACAAATAAAATGCATATATTACTTTGCTTAAAAGTTAATGTAAACTGTGCAAACGATATATTTTACTCTGGTCGACATCGAATGTGTTCTGTTCACTCTAGATTACCTATATAACTAAAATTCAAACTAAATATATACACTGTAAAAAATGCACGGTTCCACACAATTCATTCATGTTGTCCCAACACAAATTGATTAAGTAAACTTAACACTTTTAACAAATTTATGTGGATTGAACATAAAAATAATAAGTTGTCCCAATGAAATCTTAAGAATTGTGTTGATTCAGCTCATTTTAAAAAAGTGGTTTGAACAAGCAAAAAAAATAATAATTTTAGATATTAGAACAGAATAGAACAGTATATAATAGAAAAGAATAGAACAGAACAGAACAGAACAAAAAAGAATAGAATAGAAAATAATAGAAAAGAACAAAACAGAAAAGAATAGAAAAGAACAAAACAGAAAAGAATAGAATAGAATAGAACAGAATACAAAAGAATAGAATAGAATAGAATAGAATAGAATAGAATAGAAAAAATAGAATTGAACAGAAAAGAATAGAACAGAACGGAACAGAAAAGAATAGAACAGAAAAGAATAGAATAAAATAGAATAGAATAGAAAAGAATAGAATAGAACAGAACAGAAAAAATAGAATAGAAAAAAATAGAATTGAACAGAAAAGAATAGAACAGAACGGAACAGAACAGAACAGAACAGAAAAGAAAAGAATAGAATAGAATAGAATATATAGAACAGAACAGAGCAGAACAGAATTGAATAGAATAGTATAAAATAGAACAGAACAGAAGAGAACAGAATATAATATAATATAATATAATATAATATAATATAATATAATATAATATAATATAATATAATATAATAGAACAGAACAGAACAGAACAAAAATGAAATTGAAATGAAATAAAAAATTCACAATAAATTAAAATCTAAAACTAAACGAAACTAATAGTTGTCACTGAAAAGCTGAACATTTTCATTAACTGAAATATAATTTAGAAATTTTCAATAAATAAAAAAATAAAACTAAACAAACTTGCCAACAGTCACTGAAAAACAAACCAAAGTAAAATAATGATTAGCAGAAATAAATAACCATTTTTAAAGTACTTATTCTGTGGCGGAAAATCTGATCTGCGGCTGTTTATAGAAGCACCAGTAGGTGGTGCCAAACCAAGGTTATTATAGTTGCATATCATGTATGTTTAGTCCAAACATAAGAACTAAAACTAAGCAATTTAAAAATAAAGAAACTAATAAAAACTAGTAAATCTGCCTCTAAATACTAAATAAAACTCACCGAATCTGAAAACAAAAAGTCAAAACGAAATAAAAACTAAGGCGACGCAGTGGCGCAGTAGGTAGTGCTGTCGCCTCACAGCAAGAGGGTTGCTGGTTCGAGCCTCGGCTGGGTCAGTTGGCGTTTCTGTGTGGAGTTTGGATGTTCTCCCTGCATTCGCGTGGGTTTCCTCCAGGTGCTCCGGTTTCCCCAACAGTCCAAAGACATGCAGTACAGGTGAATTGGGTAAACTAAATTGTCCGTAGTGTATGTGTGTGAATGAGTGTGTGTGGGTGTTTCCCAGTGATGGGTTACAGCTGGAAGGGCATCCGCGGGCACTTTTAGGGCAAAGAATAAGTCCTTTTCCTGGTCTTTAAAGTGAAATATCTCAACATAAACAAAGGAGGCTGAGAAAAATGTTAATTTTCGATGGAAATTTCAGACGGCACTTAAAGGTTTTTGCATCTGAACTCTTCATATATAGAATGATCTGTAATATGAAGATCTGTTTCGCAATCATTTTCCTTTGGCTTAGTCCCTAATTTATCAGGAGTCACCACAGTGGAATGAACCGCCAGCTATTCCAGCATATTTGTTTACGCAGCGGATGCCCTTCCAGCCGCAATCTAGTACTGGGAAAAACCATACATTTTCACATTCAAACACACACACTCATACACTACGGCCAGTTTAGTTCATCAGTTCCCCTATAGCGCATGTGTTTGGGCTGTGGGGAGCACCCAGAGGAAACCCACACCAACACGGGGAGAACATGCAAACTCCACACAGAAATGACAACTCGAACCAGCAACCTTCTTGCCGTGAGGCCACAGTGCTAACCACTGAGCTGCCGAGTATAAAATAAAACTCATTCTACTACACACACAGCTATTTAAAACCAAAACTAAATATAAATCTGTTCACTAGCACTAACCAAACCCATAATGAAACAAACGAAGCTCAAATGTGCAGCACATTTAAAAAAAAACAAAAATGTATTAAAATAAAAGCCAATGTAAAACAGCTCATCTGTAATAACCTCGCACCCAAGTCCTCAGCCACAGGTGCATCTGTCAGGAAACATGAAAGTCTCTCCTCTGTAATTGATTTGGATGGCGTGCATTATTAATGCAGATGTTCCAGCATGGGGTGAAGCATGCACTGCTCCTATTTCGTGGCTATTGGATGCGTTATAATTGCACCAATTAGCCTTCAGTTCTTGCTGTTGCCGGAGCATGCGATGAGGGACTGGGAGATTTCATGAAGCGAACGTCTGTCTCTGTTGCTGATTCAGGTTTCTGAGACGAGGAATTAGGAACAAAAAATGCACCGAGCCACACGGAAAGATTTTTAGCCCATCATTGATTCTGTTTATTTACTTGTGTAAATGTATATTTATTCACTTTTTCAATTAATTTCAGCAATATT
This sequence comes from Danio kyathit, assembly GCA_903798195.1. Taxonomy (NCBI): domain Eukaryota; kingdom Metazoa; phylum Chordata; class Actinopteri; order Cypriniformes; family Danionidae; genus Danio; species Danio kyathit. The sequence goes on along the minus strand of LR812529.1, from coordinate 1,256,921 downwards.
ATTTACTAATATGAAACTATTCATCTGATTTATTTACAATACAGTTTGTACAGTAATATTTTCTGTCCTTTACTAGATCTATTATATGAGAGACTTGCTTTGTTTACCAAATAAAGTGGATCTAATTGGATTTGCATTGTAGACATCAAATAAAAGCTAGTAAGGTATTTCTTTTTATTTCATATATTAAGGACTTAGTTATGATACTCCCAAAATAATTCCACATAAATCCGCAGATATTTAACACAATTCTGCGCAGAAATAGCAAAAAATGTCCGCAGATTCTGTCTGGAGTTATGAGAGACGTCAAGGGGGCACGAGCGCAAACTCCATTGTAATGGTCAAGAAAACCACTCGCTCGTGCTTGTCAAATCAGGTCAGAATAACAACACACGCGAAAATGAGTGCCGTATAGCAGCAGTGAGGAGATTGTAAATAAGGATGTAAGAATGTCGCCAGAGTGGCTTTTTGGTTTCTTTTCTTGTGCATCCCAGCCACCAGCTCCCCATCTGAAAGAGTGTTTTTGCATAGGGGGTAATGTAGTCATTCACCTTCACAGTTTATAATTGCAGTGTGTGTTTGAATAATGATGGCTGCTTGAAAGCTCATATTTGATCATCATAATTTGTTTTGCTGACAGAGTTTGAGGTTTACTGGATCGTCATTATTATTGACACCTTGCAGATGTTGATCTACCTTTACCATTGCACACACTTTGTAACATTTTATTCATTAAGTTTAAGAGTCTCTTGAACGCTGATGTTTATTTTATTATAAGAGATCAGATATTTTGTTTAAATATTTCTCTTTTTGATTATACTATTTGCCTTAGTAATGTTTGAAAATGGGTGTCACGGTGGTGCAGTGGGTAGCACGATCGCCTCACAGCAAGAAGGTTGCTGGTTTGAGCCCCAGCTGGGTCAGTTGGCATTTCTGTGTGGAGTTTGCATGTTCTCCCCGTGTCGGTGTGGGTTTCCTCCGGGTGCTCCGGCTTCCCCCACAGTCCAAACACATACTCTATAGCTGAATTGGGTAAGCTAAATTGTCCGTAGTGTATGTGTGTGAATGAGAATGTTTGGGTGTTTCCCAGTGTTGGGTTGCAGCTGGAAGGGCATCTGCTGTGTAAAACAAATGCTGGAATAGTTGGCGCTTCACTTTGCTGTGGCGACCCCAGATTGATAAGTGAAGTTTATTTATAAACTAATTTCGAGAGGATCACGTGCTTATGATTGCTAGCGGCTGGACCCACATTATCCAAATCACCTCGCACCAATCAGATGATCCCCAAGCTACTATAAATACCCCGGGTTTCATACCACCGCTATCTTCGCTTTGAAGAATCCCCCCTTCCACCCCTACTCCTCCTCTCTTCTAGATGGGTGACACGGTGGCCCAGCGCTTAGCGCTGTTGCCTCACAGCAAGAATGTCAATGGTTCTAGGCTTTACCAAACCAGCGGGCATTTTCTGTGTGGAGTTTGCATGTTCTCCCCGTGCTCACGTGGGTTTCCCCCGGGTTCTCCGGTTTCCTCCCACCGATTAAAAACATGCAACCTAAATTATTTATTAATCAACACTATAGACTTGCTCGCTATCTAGTACCTATCTCTTTAAAGAGAACTACTATCTGCACTTCAATCACTACGATGGGGAAGTTCTCGAGATCTACCTGAGCTCGATCTCCCCTCTCGCCTTGCAACGGGAGGGAGCCCCGGGCTCGAGGATCTCATGAGCTCAGGGCTCTCTCCCGGGACAGCATGCCAAACAAGCTTTATAATTAATCATCAGCTAAGTGTGAACTCTTGAAACGGACTAAGCTGAAAACAAAATGAATGAATGAATGAATGTTGGAAAATTAAAATAAAGTGGTTGAATAAATGTCATAATTTTCCTAAATGTATTGTTGAAAAATATTCAATAATCATCGATATCGAATGATACGAAACAGGATATTGTGATCATTTTTTTTGCAACATCGCCCAGCCCTACTTGCTAAACACTTTCTCCACTCCTGCAGGTATTTTATCATGACGAAACACACTCTTTACTGTAGTGAGAGTGGAGTGTTGTCCACTGAGTGAACATACTGCACACTGATGAGGGAAAACACAAACATTCAGTGAGTGTGTGATCAAGAACAGCTTCTTTCTTCATGCAGAAGAGATGTGAGGATTGACATTAAATTGATCTGCGTTATTTTAGAGCTTCAGTGAAGGCGGCTCTTTTTAACCCTGAATAGTGTGTACAGAATAATAAGACAACATGAGGGTTAAATTATAAACCTCACCACTTGGTTGTGATTGCAGTGCACTATTCTTCTTCTGAATGTCTGGTATTTAAATGTTTCTGCCATGTCGCGTCTGACAGGTTCACATTGGAGAAGTGAAAGATTAGCTTCTTGATTTGCTAATTGTGTACCAATCAAGATCCTGATTTACGCTCTCATGCATCACCGCATCCCTCTCCTGTTTGTCTCTCCTGAAATGCCAGCTGATGATTCCCTTCCCTTTTCTGCAGCGCCTTCGGATAATGATTCAGCCTACGGCTGCGGCAGTCCGGACTCAGGAGAACGGGCCCGAACAACAACCCGAAAACCCGACTCCAGCCAACGACGAGGCCTACATCTAACCGCACTCCAGCAAGAGCCAATAAAAGCGTAATCACGGTTGATCACAACCAAGGACTTCCATGTCTAAAGTATATCCACCTACCTCCGAGGGAAAAACCAACCTGATTACAGTTTGACTCGTTTTGGTACATGGTCCAAAAAAATCAACAACAACACAACAAATCTAAGCTTAATCTGTGTTTCATATGCAAGATATTAGTAGAGGGAGTAAAAAAAGGAGATTTGGCATCCCAACGTAATTCCAACAGCACAGTGTTAATTTGATATTACATGTAATTAATGTATTAAAATATAAAAATACAGTTGTAGGTTAGAATCGAATTGTATCTGATTGTATCTGAAAAATATATAAATATATGAACATACATCTATATATATATATATATCTATATCTCTATGAAAAGCAGGGAGTGCATTTAAAAAAAGGGGCAAGGTTCAGATTATACACTTTTGGAGAGCGTTTCAATCCGTTCAGCCAAACCCTGAAGACAAGCACAAGACAACAAATATGGATTTGGGTTTACAAACGCCCCGGGGGGCAAATCGACGTCAAAAAAGACTGTTATTTTTTTCCTTTTTCGTTTTTCTAAGACAAAAATAACTTTGTATGTGTTTTTTAGGATCATTTTAGTACGTGTTTTCTATGTAAGAGTAAGAAGGACCAAATTCATGTGTACGCTATACTGACAGGTCTGAACGCTGTTTTACGTCGCACCGAATCACCGCACAAAGTCATATTTTTGGGGCCGACGCACCCCGTGAGACCACTGTTAATCTGCTCAGCACATTTGCATGCCACTCCTCAGGAAAAATGACGAAAGTGACCAAAATTTGCTCTCCTGGATCTGAAGCGATTATAGCTGTGAGCAGCAAACCATCAGTTCTGTCGTCTGTTGCCATGGTTTCAAGGGTCATTTTGTCAGACATCGTTGACGAACCAGCACTCTGTGTGCATGTGTGTGCGCGCGTGTGTGTGTGAGTGTGTGTGTGTCAGAAACAGAGCCGTCGCTCCAACCAGACAAACACAAAAAAAAAAAAAACGTCACCCAAAATGATGTTGCGTTGTTTTTAAAACACACACAGGGCAATAATAAGGAACTTGCGTGGAATGATGTTAAGGAATATGCGTGTGTGCATGTGTGTGACGCAGAGAGAAGCGACTCTTATTTTTCCGCCTTTTTTTTAAGATAAAAAAAGCCACTGACTGGTGAAAAGCACAAAGCTTTAAGTTCACAAAGCCACAAAGGGAATCTGAAAAACCCACACTGTTAGTTTGCTTCTCCGGCAGCTAAACGTGTGACTGAGATCTGGATTAATTAGTCAATTTATTCTCTGCTAAGACGTCTAATGAAAACGTGCAATCAATCAAGAGTTTTTCGTGAAATTGTATAAATTTACCATTCATCAGATTTCTCTCTGAAACAATGTTGTAAAACTGTACCGTGTAAAAGTACCTGTGAATGTCCGTTTTGAGGTTTTTGTCTTGTTGAAGAACCTTATATTATTTGCTGTTTACTGCAATAATGCATCCATCTCAGAAACTAAAGCACATATCTTTCTGAAATGTAAAAAAAAACCCACAAAAAAAAAAAATGAAGAGTAATAATAACAAATGAATAACCACCACGGAGGATTATACGAGAGTAGATAATATGTCTAGTCAAACAAAATATTGTTTTGTATATTTCTAACTGTTTGGGCCTAATGTAAAATATTCTATGTAAAGAAAAAATATATATATAATAAATGTCTTTAGATGGTGTTATAAAAAAGCATGATTGCAATATGTTATATGATAAAAAAAATAAAGTATTATAGATTATAACACGCGCTTCATGTCTTGTGTTCAATAATTGATGCATGCAGAATGCAATTATACATATGGAGAAAGTGCAGTTTAAATGTCATTTTCATTACAAATATCTAAACATTTTCAAATCAAGTGGCATTAGAAAAACAAACTTTCCAGTAGGCGCACAACGTCATAAGATGTTAATATTAGGTTAGATTTAGGTTGTGATGTCGGGTGACCAAAATTCAGTGTCTAGTCATCGTCAAAAGACAATGTTATTTTGACGTCCAATAACGATGTCAAATGACGTTGATATTTGTGTTGGAAAGTAACCAAAATCCAACATCGAGTCCAAACTCGGTCCTGGAGGGCCGGTGTCCTGGAGAGTTTAGCTCCAACCCTAATCAAACACACCTGGACCAGCTAATCAAGCTCTTACTAGATATACTATAAACTTCCTGGCAGGTGTGTTGAGGCAAGTTGGAGCTAAACCCTCCAGGACCGAGTTTGGACACCCCTGTCTTAAACCAACATATTGACATCAAATCCTGACATTTATTTGTCAGGTATGGCAACCAAAATCCAACGTCTGATAGACGTCATAGTGGTAACATCGACAAAACGGCAAGCTGTAACATTATTAGACGTTGATATTTGGTTGATTTTAGGTTGCGTTGGAAAGTGACCAAAATCCAACGTTGAGCTAACATCTTAAACCAACGTCATATTGACGTCAAATCTTGACATTTATTTGTCAGGTATGGCAACCAAAATCCAACGTCTGATAGACGTCATAGTGGTGTTGTCCACACAACTTCAAGCTGTGACATCATTAGACGTTGACTTTAGGTTTCGTTGGAAAGTGACCAAAATCCAATGTCAAGCTAACATCTTAAACCAACGTCATACAGACGTCAAATTCTGCCATTTATTTTTCAGGCATGGCAATCAAAATCCAACGCCTTGATAGACGTCATAGCGGTAACATCTACACAACGGCAAGCTGTAACATTATTAGACGTTGATTTTAGGTTGTGTTGGAAAGTGACCAAATCCAATGTCAAGCCTACATCTTAAACCAACGTCATATTGATGTCAAACCCTGACATTTATTTTTCAGGCATGGCAATCAAAATCCAATGCCTTGATAGACGTCATAGTGATAACATCTACACAACGGCAAGCTGTAACATTATTAGACGTTGATATTTGGTTGATTTTAGTTTGTGTTGGAAAGTGACCAAAATCCAATGTCAAGCTAACATCTTAAACCAACGTCATACAGACGTCAAATCCTGACATTTATTTTTCAGGCATGGCAATCAAAATCCAACGCCTTGATAGACGTCATAGTGATGACATCTACACAACGGCAAGCTGTAACATTATTAGACGTTGATATTTGGTTGATTTTAGTTTGTGTTGGAAAGTGACCAAAATCCAATGTCAAGCCTACATCTTAAACCAACGTCATATTGACGTCAACTCCTGACATTTATTTGTCAGGCATGGCAACCAAAATCCAACGTCTGATAGACGTCATAGTGGTATTGTCCACAACTTCAAGCTGTAACATCATTAGACGTTGATTTTAGGTTGTGTTGGAAAGTGACCAAAATCCAACGTCGAGCCTACATCTTAAACCAACGTCATACAGACGTCAAATCCTGCCATTTATTTGTCAGGTATGGCAACCAAAATCGAACGTCTAATAGACGTCATAGTGCGTTGGAGAGTGACCAAAATCTATGACACGACAGACATTGGATTTTGGTCACTTTCCAACCCAACCTAAAAACAACCAAATAGCAACGTCTAATGATGTTACAGCATGATGTTGTGTGGACGCTACCACTATGACTCTAACGTTAGTCTGATGTTGATGTGATTTCCACAGAAAATGCAACATCCTACGACGTTGGGGTACAACACTAATCTGACATTATGTTGACTTCCTGGGCCTGCTGTGATAATTCAATAGAAAAAAACTACACTGTAAACAAAATCTGTCATTTTAGGGTTTATTTCCGGCATTTATTTTTCTGTAATTTAACAGTCGTTATTTTACTTTTTTTTCTGGCACCCCATCTGCCGGAAATAAATCGTAAAATGACGGATTTTTTTTTACAGTGTAGATTATTTTATTCTGACTGGTAGATCTGGGGCGACGCAGTGGCGCAGTAGGTAGTGCTGTTGCCTCACAGCAAGAAGGTCGCTGATTCGAGCCTCGGCTGGGTCAGTTGGCATTTCTGTGTGGAGTTTGCATGTTCTCCCTGCGTGCGCGTGGGTTTCCTCCGGGTGCTCCGGTTTCCCCCACAGTCCAAACACATGGGGTACAGGTGAATTGGGTAGGCTAAATTGTCCATAGTGTAGGAGTGTGAATGAGTGTGTGTGGATGTTTCCCAGAGATGGGTTGCAGCTGTAAGGGCATCCGCTGCGTAAAACATGTGCTGGATAAGTTGGCGGTTCATTCCGCTGTGATTAATAAAGGGAGTAAGCCGAAAAGAAAATGAATGAATGAATGGTAGATCTGGTTGTTTTTCTGGTAATAAATAACTAATTAAATTTTAATAAATTGTTTATGAGGATATTGTTTTTCTTAGATATGTAAACTAAAATGAAAGCTCATTTATTTCTATATAAAGATGATTAAGGAAGAAAAATATTCTAAAAACACACCATTTCTATTTTAAGTGCTGTAACATTACTGTAGGATATGATGTACAGCACACCTAATGGTTTCCTGTGACCTGTTCGTGAATTAATAGATGCCCTGATGGATTCTGTCCAGAGACTTTAATTAATCTCCTTCAGCAATTAACTCTTTAACAGTCCCAGTGGAGCTCCAGTGTTAAACTACATCTGAGTGTCAAGTGAATCAAAAAACACTTTAATTTAAGCAACAATTGACACTATTAACTACTGTCAGTTATTAAGATATTAACCCTTTATTAGCACTTAAGGCCCAGTTTCACAAACAGGGCTTAGCTTAAGCCAGGACTAGACCTTAGTTAAATTAGGCTATTTAAGCCACATTTATAAAATCAGCCTTAGAAAAATACCGTACTGGTGTGCACCTGTAGACAAAAAATGACACTGACATATTTTAAGACATCTCACTGCAAGTTATTTTCAGTTGAGACAGCTCAAACATGCAATATAATCCATGACTAGCCTTAAACCTTGTTAGTGAAACCAGAGGATAAAGTATGATCTTATTCTACATCCCTAATCCTACACTGTACAAAATCCTGGTTGCCTTTCATTTTTAAGCTGAATCAAATTAACCTTATGAGTTCATTAAACTTATGTTAAACTGACTTAAAACAGCTTGTGTAACTTATAAAATTAAGTTAGAGCATGATTAACTTAATTTAACAAGTTACAATGAACTAAAATCATATGTTGTCAGGACTAATTGATCATATAGTTTTAGTGGACCTACCACCTAAACCCAACTACTACCTTACTACATATTAATAAGCAGCTAATTATTGATTTATTGATTGAATAGTCTTAGTTAATGGTTTGTTAAGAGCAGGAATCAATCATTAAAATAAAGTGTGATCAAAACATTATTTATCAGGGAAGCTATTTAACATTAATACACTCATAAATGCAAATACTTTTATTCAAGCAAAGCATTGCTTCATGTTCATTTCGTTCACTTAAGTAAATGTATCATGCTATCAGAATGACTACTGTATATAGCTTTTTTAGGGGTTGATTAAGGTTAAGCAGCAAATTAATGGTTTATTGATACTAATAGCATTGGTTAATGCTTTGTTAATAGCATGAATTATACATTAAAATAAAGTGTGACCTAAAAAAAAACATGATTTATTTCTCAGGGAAACTATTTAACAAACATGCACTCATAAATGCAAATACTCCATGGACAAATAAGCATAATACACTCACCGGCCACTTTATTAGGTACACCTGTCCAACTGCTTGTTAATGCAAATTTCTAATCAGCCCATTACATGGCAGCAACTCAATGCATTTAGGCATGTAGACATGGTCAAGACGATCTGCTGCAGTTCAAAGTGAGCATCAGAATGGGGAAGAAAGGGGATTTAAGAGACTTTGAACGTGGCATGGTTGTTGGTGCGAGACGGCTGGTCTGAGTATTTCAGAAACTGCTGATCTACTGGGATTTTCACGCACAACCATCTCTAGGGTTTACAGAGAATGGTCCGACAAAGAGGAAATATCCAGTTGGCATCAACAACATGAAAGCATGGATCCATCCTGCCTTGTATCAGCGGTTCAGGCTGGTGGTGGTGGTGTAATGGTGTGGGGGAGATTTCTTGGCACACTTTGAGTCCATTAGTACCAATTGAGCATGGTGTCAACACCACAGCCTACCTGAGTATTGTTGCTGACCATGTCCATCCCTTTATGACCACAGTGTCTCCATCTTCTGATAGCTACTTCCAGCAGGATAACGTTTGAATCATCTCAGACTGGTTTCTTGAACATGACAATGAGTTCACTGTACTCAAATGGCCTCCACAGTCACCAGAGCTCAATCCAATAGAGCACCGTTGGGATGTGATGGAACGGGAGATTGGCATCATGGATGTGCAGCCGACAAATCTGCAGCAACTGTGTGATGCTATCATGTCAATATGGAGCAAGATCTCTGAGGAATATTTCCAGTAGCTTGTTGAATCTCTGCCATGAAGGATTAAGGCAGTTCTGAAGGCAAAAGGGGTCCAAGCCGGTACTAGTTAGGTGTACCTAATAAAGTGGCCGGTGAGTGTAAATGCCTATATAAGCCTTTACATAAAGATAAAGCTATTTAACAAAAATACACTCATGAATGCAAATAATTCATTTCATCAACTATATTTGCAAATGTAATGTTTATTTTTTTGATGTTGAACTGATATGGATTCATCCTCGAGGTTGCACTGTAGATTTTAATATTCTGCCATTCCTTGTGGCCCACATACACCACCACCGCTGTGATATAATGGCCTGCGCTTGTGGATCCAATTGGCATGTTAAATGTGGTCTGGGTGGGGGGTTGATCAGGGACCAGACATTTGGAGGAGTCTCAGTGCTCAGCCAATGACAGATGTGCTGGAGGTAATTCACTTCAGGCGATGCACGTCCTATAATTGTAAATCTGTTTCAATAATGCTCTATATATCAGAGCCAAGCCTGAGACTGACAAATGCACTCTAATTCAACACTGCTGCTATTAATAGCATGCACAATGAAAAGCACATTAGTATTTATTTTTTTTCTCTTGTTTTAAGGGTAAATCAACATTGGTGCTTTTAAATTCATGCACACTGAAAAGCACATTAGTATTATTGCCTTGTTTTAAGAGCAAATTCAATATTGGTGCTTTAAAAAAATCACACACACTGGACAAATATAATGTTCTTAAATCAACATACATTTATTGCAGAAGCAAAATAACATACAGTTGCAATCAGAAATATTGAACCCCCTTTGAATTTTTTTTTCTTTTTTTAAATATTTCCCAAATGATGTTTAACAGAGCAAGGAAATGTTCACAGTATGTCTGATAATATTTTTTCTTCTGGAGAAAGTCTTATTTGTTTTATTTCGGCTAGAATAAAAGCAGTTTTTAATTTTTTATAACCCATTTTAAGGTCAATATTATTAGCCTCTTTAAGCTATATATTTTCTCGATAGTCTACAGAACAAACCATCGTCATACAATAACTTGCCTAATTCCCCTAACCTGCCTAGTTACCCTAATTAACCTAGTGAAGCCTTTAAATGTCACTTTAAGCTGTATAGAAGTGTCTTGAAGAATATCTAGTCTAATATTATTTACTGTCATCATGACAAAGAGAAAATAAATCAGTTATTAGAGATGAGTTATTAAAACTATTATGATTAGAAATGTGTTGAAGAAATCTGCTCTCCGTTAAACAGAAATTTGGGAAAAAATAGTTAATAAATCAGGGCGTTGAATAATTCTGATTGCAACTGTAAAATAAATTTTCTGAAAATGTGTCAAAATTAGGCTCCAAACAAAAATAATTAGTGTGAAACACTTTTACGAAACTCAAGACAAATTTACATTTTGGAAAATTTTTTACCCATCATAAGACACAATTAGTTCCCAGAGATGGGTTGCGGCTGGAAGGGCATCCGCTGCGTAAAATCGTGCTGGATAAGTTGGCGGTTCATTCTGCTGTGGCGACCCCGCAAGGGACAAAACCGACAAGAAAATGAATGAATGAATAAGACACAATTACACAGGAAAAAACATTTTACCAAAGACGAAACACATTTACATTTTAGAAAAAATATTAACAAGACGCAAAACACTTTTATCAGTCCCGAAACAAATTTACAATGACAGATTCTTTACAGAAAGGGAATGTGCCACACACTGGAAGTGACGCAGGGAGTGTTGTCGTTGGTGGTGAGCGTGGTAAATTCATGTTGTGGAGTACATGGTGTAAATAAAGTGGTGACCAAACATGAAAACACCAGACATACTGCATCAATGTGTTCAATATTTTAGCGAGGGCCACTCGTACGTTGTAATCGTGGACATGATGTCAAGTCTACACGGTGTAAACATCTGCTTGAGGACTCTTAAAAGTAAACTGAACGAAGCCGGTGTTACGGTTTAACTGGTGTTTGTGTTAACTGGTGACTCTATCCAGACGTAAACTATTCACCTTTGCAGATTAGCAGATTCGTCATTTTTTCACAGTAACAAATCATGCCCATACCAAATAAATATTCTTATTACTAAGTGTCATTGTAAACATTATTGATTTTAATATTTGTGTAGCAGAACAGTATATAACCAAAATGAATGTAAAGAAAATATAATAATTTACATGTCATCAACGGTTTCCCAGAGATGGGTTGCAGCTGGAAGGGCATCCGCTGCGTAAAACATGTGCTGGATGAGTTGGTGGTTCATTCCGCTGTGGCGACCCCGGATTAATAAAGGGACTAAGCCAAAAAGAAAACGAATGAATGTCATCAACGAGATTCGAACCCAAGTCAAAAAGTTCAGCACAAGTATCAAGCAACCTATCTAACTGAGCTATTCAGGACTAAACACACACACACAGAGGTCAGTTTTGATCTCTTTATCAGTCAACATTTGGTGTGCTTTGGTTGTGGACTCGTGTTAACTTGTACTCTTGTTTACATGTTTCTACAAACTCTCACGCTAATATTTTCTCAGAATAGCTCTAAATGACAAAACGATGTTTTATCGCAGTTGGTCAAACCATGATTTTAATAGTTGTAGACTCATGTTAACCTGTGCCTTTGGACTCGTGTTAACCTGTGTCTACAAAGTCACACACAGGCTGATATTTTCTGGTGTGTGGTACATTCCGCGTCACTTCCGGTGTGTGGCACATTCCCTTTTCGTAAAGAATCTGTCATTGTAAATTTGTTTCGGGACTAGTAAAAGTGTTTTGCGTCTTGTTAATATTTTTTCTAAAATGTAAATGTGTTTCGTCCTTGGTAAAATCGTTTATCCTATGTGAAGTTTATTTATAAACTAATTTCGAGAGGATCACGTGATTATGATTGAACACGGCTGGTTACGCATTAACCACGCATGACCAACCAATCAGACGATCCCTAACCCACTATAAAGAGCCAGGGTTTCTTACTACAGTCATCTTCGATTTGAAGAATCCCCCCCCCCCCCCTTCCACCCCTACTCCTCCTCCTTCCTAGATGGGTGACACGGTGGCCCAGCGCTTAGCGCTGTTGCCTCACAGCAAGAATTTCAATGGTTCCTGGCTTTACCAAACCAGCGGGCATTTCTGTGTGGAGTTTGCACGTTCTCCCCGTGCTCATGTGGGTTTCCCCCGGGTTCTCCGGTTTCCTCCCACCGATTAAAAACATGCAACCTAAGTTATTGACTAATCAACACTATAGACTTGCTCCCTACCTAGTATCTATCTCGTTAAAGAGAACTACTATCTGCTCTTCAGTCACTACGACAAGGGAGTTCTCGAGATCTACCTGAGCTCAAAGCTCCCCTCTCGCCCTGCAAACGGGAGGGAGCCCAGGGCTCAAGGAACTTTTGGGCTCAGGGCTCTCTTCCGGGACAGCATGCCAAACTTGCTTTATAATCAATCATCAGCTAAGTGTGAACTCTTGAAGTAATTGTGTCTCATGATAGGTAAAAATGTTTTCCAAAATGTCAATTTGTCTCGAGCTTCATTAAAGTGTTTCACACTTTGTAATGTTGTTTTGCACTTCCCGGCCACAGTAACCCAACCCCTTCTGTAAACCCAACCGATAGTGTTTTCAAAAGCAATGTAGAAAAATAAAGCAGTCATTTGATTTAACCGGTTTCTTGTTGAAAAACTCACTTCATTTTGTCTTGTATTATTCCATAAAACAAGACAATACTTTTGCTTGTGTAAGAAAATGCTTCTTGATTTAAGAATTGTTAGATTTTTGGACTAGAACCAAGCCAAAATGATCTTAATAACATTTTTCTGCAGTGTACCCACTGCTTTAGTGTTATTTAGGCTTTAAATAACCAACTAAACAGCTAATTCAGTTTGCCTTACTGCTATATAAACTGCATTATAATCAGTTTTTATTCCCTGCAGTCAAAAAAAAAAAAAGATTCAGACCTCATTTCACATTTTAAGCCATCCACTGGCTATTGTGTGCTTCTCATGCTAGCCAGCTGACAGACTGCATAGCATGTAGGTCTTACTGATCTCGTCAATTGCTTGAAAAAAATCTTTTATTTTAAATTACTGGTTTAAATATGAGCCCTGTAACATGGTGTGACGCATTCCTGGAAAGCAAACGTGTGCTAAAAGCTTCTGTTCTGCTGCTATATGAGCTATAAACATTAGCATGTGTGTGTGTGTGTGTGATTGTTTTCATATTTATTCTCACTAAATGCCTCAAACTTGCATGATAAAGGCTGGAGAGCATATGACCGGCCGTCGGCACCTGATCTACTGTCATAATGTGAGCTAATTGTCTGTAAAAGCAACAACACATGAGCAACAAAGCAGATCCTCTCTCAGTGTGCTCGAGCGCGCCCTGGAATATCCATCTTTCAAGTGCTTTCCTCGCCCTCAATATGCATGAAAATGAGTGACTTCTTGCTAAATAAAAATGCATTTGAAAGAACTAGAGTGACCTTCAGGTTAACACACTCTAACTGTGTTTATATAGCATGAACACTATTTTATAACGATAGTGACTTCATAATAAATGAAGGATAAATGCATGAATATAATGAATGCTATTCAGCAGAACAAAGCCTGTAAGATATTAATAGAAACGGTATTAGTCCATTCAGCATCGACAGACTCAGTAAAGAATGAGGAGATTACTTCATTTAACAGCAGTGACTGTGAAAACAGGTGTCAAATAAAAGGAAATTTGCAATGACATAACGATCAGTGGAAAATATAAGCCCATTCAGAAATGTGACGTCAATAAAAAAAAAAAAAAGCGATGCACGTTTCATCCCTGTCACACATCACAGAGTCTCGGGCAGTATTGATGTTAAATTCTCATCATGTTTTCCTCGTATATCCTCTGTAGTGTCATCATGAAAGCTCTACAGGCCGATACGTTAGCAGAACGAACAGAGAAAGGCACAGATTAGATGCTCTGTAAATTTGACTGCGGCATGTGTATAATATCAAGATGCAATTCAAATCATTTGGATAAACGCCTAAGATAATAATGGCTAACCTGACCTGCCATGTGCAGAGCACTGATAAGAGCAGGCAGTGTGTGTGCGTGTGTGTGTGTGTACGGTAGGATTTGCCTACATTTGAGGAGCAAATGTTTCCACAAGGAGAGCAGAATCTGACATTAGGGACTTTGTGTGTCCAGCCAGGGGCTTCACACGGGAAATAAACGGTTAAATATAGTAAATATATATTTATCTAGGAATTCCAATGTTTCCAAAATGTTTCTGTGAGGATTAAGCTTAGAGGTACACTGTAAAAAAATTGCTGATAAATAAGAGTTTGGTATTTTGTGATTCACAAGTGTTTATTTGTGGTGGTGAATTGCATTATGGGATGTTGATCTCTGCTCTGTCCACTTCTGATGTTGAAAATTCAACTCTACAGTTTAACAAAGTGACTTCTAGTGACATTTTAGTGGTTTGAAATAATATAATGTATAATATCTAGGGAAATAAGTCTGTAAAATAACAGCAAATGTAAGAACAGGCTCATTGTTGATATGTACCCCTGTCTACATTTCTGGAAAGTGTGAATTATGTAGCCAGAGGTATTCATTTTGTCTTTAAAGGGCATCTATGGTGAAAAATCTACTTTTCAAGCTGTTTGGACAGACATATGTGTAGGTATAGTGTATAGAGCGTCATATTGGGGTGATATAAACACACCCAGTCCTTCTTTTCAATATAACAACATAAAAACGGTAGACCAATGGGAGCGGTTTTGAGACCGACTGCAACCTGACGTAGGAGTGCGGTCCCCCCGCCCACCGAATTGATTGACAGCTGCGTATTAACATGTCTCCGTAGTAACGTGTACAATCATACCAACCACAGGACGTGCGCAAACTAAGCAACCATAAATAAAAGTCTGTTCAGTTTGCTAGGATCATCAATCATCATCAAATGTAATCAAGAGTGAGTTTTACAAGTTTAAAATCTATTAAAACAGAGCATGTTAATGAAGTACAGCGATTTACTTTAGATTTACTTCATCAGCACAGCCGCGTGTCAGAACAATTATACAAGAAGACGCTTCAATCCCGGTTTGTGGACGTTAAATCAGGTTTATTTTGTACATTAACGTAACAGATATCCATACAGCAGTGGAGATTAACCTGTATCCTGTCACATTTGTGTGCAAAGACAGTGCAGAGCTAATAGCGCTGTGTGTGTGCGTGTCCGCGCTATGTGTGTGTGTGTGTGTATTTGTGTGTGTGCGTGAACTTTGTAACGACATTGTGTTTGACTCATCCTTGCAACTCCACAACATGCATCAAATACTCATTGGTAAGATTCTTACTGTAGTTTTTCTCACAAACGTTACGTGAGATCTGCTTCCTTCTTGTTTGTCTGTTGTCTGACGCAGCCGAACTGCTGACAGGCACGTGCAAACGGTGGGCGTGAAGGACTAGCCTTAAAGGCGCAGTACACAAAAACCGCTAGCTGATGCAAAATGGTACAAATTAAAAACTTCTAAAAGCTCTAATCAATAATCTGATGGGTGTTTTGAGTTGAAACTTTACAGACACATTCTGGAGACACAAAAGACTGATATTAAATCTGGAAAAAGTGGTAACCTAGGTGCCCTTTAAAATGAATGATACAAGGCGGTATGAGGCCGCCGACGGCTTCAGTTCCTCAGCTACCAGCTGACCGCTTTTCCGCTGTTACCAGTTTGCCTAATAGCTCACCGCGTACGCTGACGGACTTGGGGGGTGGAGCAGAGTTGACCGCGACGAGGAAGTTTGAGTTTTGAAAACTATCGGTTGGGTTTACAGAAGGGGTTGGGTTACTGTGGCTGGGAAGTGCAAAACTACATTACAAAGTGTGAAACACTTTTACGAAGCTCGAGACAAATTTACATTTTGGAAAACATTTTTATCTATCATGAGACACAATCACATAGGATAAACGATTTTACCAAGGACGAAACACATTTGCATTTTAGAAAAAATATTAACAAGACGCAAAACACTTTTACTAGTCCCGAAACTAATTTACAATGACAGATTCTTTACGGAAAGGGAATGTGCCACACAGCGGAAGTGACGCGTAATGTACCACACACCAGAAAATATCACATGTTTACAACATAACATTTCTGGAGATTGATGTAGCCAGAGGTACGTATGGCTGCATTTTGTCTTTAATTGAATGCTACGGGTGGGTATGATGCCGTTTCTTTTCGTGCTCACCAGCTGACTGCTTACCTCTGTATGGATGGCTTTCCTGCGGTTACCAGCTTGTCCAGTGGCTTGCCATGTACGTTGGTGGACTTGAGATGCAGAGCGAAGTTGATCATGACGACAGGGTTTGAGTCTGGCAAAGAATGGTTCCAGAAAGCAGGTAAGACAGAAACAGAAGCTAAAAAATGAAATAAACAAGAAAACAACAGGGTGAAAATGTAGTAAAATCTGAAAACATGGTAAAAATTAGGCGTCCCCGAGGGCTTTTCTTTTTCTGGGATGGTTTTGAAAACACTGTCGGCTAGGTTTAGGGAAGGAGGATAGTGGGTAAGTTGATTAATCAGTCAGTCAGTTGACAGCGGCCTCTGGTGGATTTACGTGAGAACAGTAAGCGTGAATGGCACTCGCAAGAGAAATTTGAGATCTCAAAAGGCATACACAGTGACCTGTAGATTCCCAAAACAAAAACTGCTAAAAAAAACACCTCCTGGGACGTATTTGGCGCTCTGCAGAAAATGTTTACAGGACTATCTATTCAGAATCGACCTGGGTTAGAGTTTTTCATTAAAACAAGCAAAATAATCTGCCAATGGGGTAAGCTAAATAACATCATGTCAAAATGAAAAATAAAATGAATATTTTATCCTATTGGCAGTTTATTTAGCTTGTTTTAATGTAAAACTCACCTAATTTTGACTAATTATCCTATAAAACAAGACTAAATTCTTTGTTTATCTAGAAAATGCTTCTTCATTAAATTTTTTTTAGATATTTGGACTAGAAACAAGACAAAAAATCTAAGAAATAAACGGTAATACATTCTTTTGCAGTGCAATCAGTAATGGTCATTTTTGCACAGTAATGAGTCGCTGAATTGTTCACTTAACCATTTTGTTTAAACAAGTCCTTTTCAAATCGAAATGATTATAAATATTATGGTGGACTATCTTATATTCATTTATATACTCATTTATATACATTATAGAGGTCTGTTCTTTAATTCTTCCATGGATGTACTGTTTGAGTTAGACCAAGTGTGACCACTTTAACATCTGTTTATCACCAGACAAGATCTGGATAAGTACATGGTGATTTAACAAGCTACATGTTCGTTTGGGATGTAAGACCCCGTTTACACTAGTACGTTTTAGTTTTAAAACAGCGTTTTAGAATGAAAACGATCCGCGTTCACACTTGCGTTTCACCCAGCGTTTCTGAACAACTCTCCGTCTACATTACACCGCTGAAAACGCACATCACATGACCACACACTCTGGCATGCGCTACAGCATATCTACCCAGATGAGAGCTCTTCTTGTCGGACTGTTCATCAAGAATCTATGGCTGGATCTAATCTCACTATATTTGTTAAACGTGATATTTAATTAATCTTGTTGTCTTTATCTAACAACATATTCCCCGACTTTGGTCTTATGAATCTATTACTTGTTCTCAGGTAACGTGTTTTGGCTGAGCGCAAAGATAAGTTAATAATTAATGTACAGTAACCATGTACATTCTGTACATTGACTGATCACCTTTATTTCCTATAATGTATAAACTTATTGTACGTTATACTTTTATAATGGCCATTATTGATTATTAAAACTGATATTCAGCAAAAGAGAGGGTGTGTTTCGTATTTTCAATGAAAATGAAAGTAATGTTATATGCTCCGTTTTGTTATAAATATGCATACAGTGAAGATGACGCTCATATAAATATGCAGCTTCACGACGCCTCAACATTTCTGCTGTCTGTTAAGTTGCTAATGTCAAAATGAAAATAGCAGTTCCTTAAATTATGTTTTCATTTTATTATTAAGAAAGTGAAACAGCGTAGCCAGGATGATGTAAATGAGATTATAAAGTACACTGCGCCCTTTGAAGATTGACCCGATGTGTCCTCGGTGCTCAGGAGTTTGTTTTCCATAACAAACTTGCGAAGACTGAACTTACAAGGAGAGGATGCAGGACTGAACTGTGTGTGGGCTACTTAATATTGAGGGAAAAGCCCCAATCAGAAAAAGCCCGCCTCCATTTTCAGATGTCTTTGTTTTCCCCCATCCACACTGAGACGGAGCGGCATCGTTTTAAAATGAAAACGGACTCTTCAGCGTTTTCAAAACGCTCCGTTTTCAGCACTACGGATGGCGTAACCGTAGCAAAACGTATGCGTTTTAAAACTAAAACGTATTAGTGTAAACGGGGCCTTAGACTAAAATATAGATGGTCAAAAATGAAGTTTGAGTGCTGATGTAACTGTGATTCATCCTGTATGTCACTTATGACCTTGTGAGCATTACAAACTAGATAAAAAGAGAACGCACTCTGTTTCGGGGTCTCACACACTCTGCAGAAACCTGCGTTGCTGTATGATTGTCTGACTTTCTTTCCAAAGAATAACTCTTTAAAAGACACTTTGGGTAAGACTTTGTCTTCTTTACCACTGAGAGAGCCTCCTTAAAGAAAAATGCCACCACAATATCCATCATTAAAGTTTGTGTTAAGGGAATTAAGTCAATTGTTTCTAAACACATTAGAATTGTTAGAAATGTATTCATGAACTATATGTAAAACTATGCGGTGTTAAATTGTGGAGTTAGACTGTGAAACATTTTTTCCCAGCATTTTAGTACTCTAAAAAAAGATTCACTGTATTTTCTATTTATATGGGCTGAATTTAAACTAACACTTTATGTTGAACATTACTACTATTTAATTTGTTTGTTTCAATTCAGCCTGTATAAATTGTTTGCAACCACTTACCTTAAATTGTTTTAGTAAATTCAATGGATCATTTTTGTCCAGTGTGTTCAGAACTTTTGGGGCGGGGCTCAAATCATGTCTATATATGATGTAATGGAGACACTGAGCCCCTCCCCCCAAAATGGAGCATGAGTTAGCTATTTGAGCTAACCATCAAACCTACCTATAATCTTATCTTTAAGAAGAGCAAACTTGATGGAGAGCTGAGGATCACTGTCAACAACTGGATACTTTTACAAACATCCAGCGGAGTCCGCTTTGGCTAGAAACAAGACTAAAACTTCAAGTAAGGCATTTTTTTGCTGTGTACGTTGCCATGTTGTGTAATTTTTTACAATGTAGACAAATGTTTAATACCAACAAACCAGCTCTAAACATATTTATATCAGCAGATAAAGCCTTATAGATGAAAACAGGGATAACGTGATGAATGTAATCAACACTGTTCTGAAGTAGGCCAATGACAAAGTTAAATATCAAGGTTGCAGACAACAGGATTCATCTCAAGGGTATGGAGTCACCTCTATCATAAATAGCACATCTTGCAAGAAGTAAACTTAGTTAAGTTATATTTGCAAAGTTTAAAAACTACAATTAAAACCTTCTTGATGTTACTGAGATAAAGCCCACTGTGTGATCAATAACTTACTGGTGCACGAAAGTCTGGTTGAGCATGATACAAACATGCTTTTACCTTCCAGCTTTGGTCATTATTTGATGGAAGTAGGAACTGATAAAACAATTAGAGTCTTATATTTAGGTGTTGCCACCATTATTGGACACACACATTCCAGTCATGACAGTCTTGTATATAGTTTTATTAGCATTTTAACCCTCCTGTTGAATTACAAGTCAAAAATGACCAGAGGTGTATAAAGTACTAGAGACCCAGACTTAAGTAAAAGTCAAGATAGAGGTAAAGTTGGTTTTATATTCGGAAATTCAGACATTCTCCTTAATAATATAATTTCATAAAAGTATTATTTGCAAATTCTAAATAGGGAAATCATATTAGCAGCCAAAGACTATCAAGGTACAACACTGTTCACAGTCAATTAGACAGTGTTAATGTTGTTTTGAAGTCATACTTTCATGCTAATTCCGATCGAATATTCAAAGTAACATGGTAAACAATACATAGACATCTAAATGAACGAATGTGCGAATATAAAACCAACTTTACCTCTATAAAGTCAAGTGCTCTATCAAAAAAGTGACTTGAGTAGAGGTTGAAGTGCTCTTTAAGATAGAGGTAAAGTTGGTTTTATATTGGGATATTCAGACATTCTCCTTTATAATATAATTTTAGAAAAGTATTCTTTGCTAATTCTAAATAGGGAAATCATATAAGCAGCCAATGATTTATCAAAGTACAACATTGTTCACAGTCAGTTAGATAGTGTTAATGCTGTTTTGAAGTCATACTTGCATGCTAATTCTGATCAAATACTCAAAGTAACATGGTAAACAATATAGAGACTTCTAAATGAACGAATGTGCGAATATAAAACCAGCTTTACCTCTATAGGTTGAAGTGCTCTTTAAGCACCTTACTTGAGTGGAAGCAATCATTTTTGTACTTAAGTATTGCAAGTAGTTTATTTTAAAATTTACTACTCAAATACTGAAAGTAAAATTACAAGTATTTAGTTATGTAGTTATTAAAGAAAGCAGTCAAAGACATCATATTGTTTTGTTTATTTTAAATATCTTTTTTGGGGCACATGATTAAGCAGAACGAAAAGAAACAAGGTTTACGATGTATTATATATGTATATATACGATTTACTTTATATATACATATATATATTTTTTTTTCTTTTTTAAATATTTCCCAGAGCAAAGAAATTTTCACAGTATGTCTGATAATATTATTTCTTCTGGAGAAAGTCTGATTTGTTTCATTTTGGCTAGAATAAAAGCCGTTTTGAATTTTTTAAAACACATTTTAGGGACAATATTATTAGCCTCTTTAAGCTTTTTTTTTCCGATGGTCTACAGAACAAACCATCATTATACAATAACTTGCCTAATTACCCTAACCTGCCTAGTTACCCTAATTAACCTAATTAAGCCTTTAAATGTCACTTTAAGCTGTATAGAAGAATATCTAGTCTAATATTATTTACTGTAATCATGACAAAGAGAAAATAAATCAGTTATTAGAGATGAGTTATTAACACTATTACATTTAGAAATGTGTTGAAAAGATCTCTCTGTTAAACAGAAATTGGGAAAAAAATAATAATTGGGGCTAATAATTCAGGGGGGCTAATAATTCTGACTTCAACTGTGTATACTACTATACAATATACAATAGCCAATCATCAGACTTTATATCCACGCAGTGTTGTGGGTGAGGGGTCTGTACAGATTTGCTTTTTTATTATGGCAAGTTCTGTCATTTCGCAAACAGTGTGTTTCTGCGTTGTTGTGGTAGTAGTAGTTGGTGTTGTTATTGTAGTAGTAGTAGTAGTAGTAGTAATAGTTGTTGTTGTTGTTGTAGAAGTAGTAGTTGTTGGTGTTGTTATTGTTTTAGCAGTAGTAGTAGTAGTTTGGGTTCCCTTGCAGTGTCTACAGTGGTCTGCTCCATCACTGATCACCATGTCCAAGCCACCCGGCAGTATTTCCAGTGGTCTGCTCCATCACTGATCGCCATGTCCCGGCCCCCCCTGTGGTGTTTACAGTGGTCTGCTTTATCACTAATCGCCATGTTTGGGTTCCCTTGCAGTATCTACAGTGATCTGCTTCATCACTGATTGCCATGTTCACCCACCCCCAGGCGGTGTTTCCAATGGTCTGCTCCATCACTGATCACCATGTCCAAGCCGCCCTGGCAGTGTTTACAGTGGTCTGCTCCATCACTGATCGCCATGTCCCCCCCCCCCCCCCCCCCCCCCCTCCAGCGGTGTTTACAGTGGTCTGCTCCATCACTGATCACCATTTTTGGGTTCCCCTGCAGTGTCTACAGTGGTCTGCTCCATCACTGATCGCCATGTCCCGGCCCCCCCTGTGGTGTTTACAGTGGTCTGCTCCATCACTGATCGCCATGTCCCTGCCCCCCCTGTGGTGTTTACAGTGGTCAGCTCCATCACTGATCGCCATGTTTGGGTTCCCTTGCAGTGTCTACAGTGATCTGCTCCATCACTGATTGCCATGCCCCCCCCCCCCCCCCCCCCCCCTCCACCGGTGTTTACAGTGGTCTGCTCCATCACTGATCGCCATTTTGGGTTCCCCTGCAGTGTCTACAGTGGTCTGCTCCATCACTGATCGCCATGTCCCGGCCCCCCCTGTGGTGTTTACAGTGGTCTGCTTTATCACTAATCGCCATGTTTGGGTTCCCTTGCAGTGTCTACAGTGGTCTGCTCCATCACTGATTGCCATAGCCCCCCCCCAGCGGTGTTTACAGTGGTCTGCTCCATCACTGATCGCCATGTTTGGGTTCCCCTGCAGTGTCTACAGTGGTGAGCTCCATCACTGATTGCCATGTCCCGGTCCCCCCCTGCCGTGTCTACAGTGGCCTGCTCCATCTCTGACTGACTCCAGCACTGATTGTCAGCATTAATTACAGTGCACCAGCAGCTCTTCATGTTCACACCAAGTGCGGTGCTCTGACCTGACGTGTCTTTCCCTTTCAGAGCCTCTGACTGATGTGTTTAATCATCGATCGCTCACTATCTGGAGAGCACTCTATAGGTGTCATGGCCACTCGGACCACACCTTTGTGTTGATGATGCTCTGGCAGAGATTACTATTGACACAGTCATGCAGGACTTTTATTGTGTCTTCTTTATTGCTTTGAAAAACAAGAACAGTTTGAGTCAAATTATTATTATGGGAATTATGTACACACTGCAAACATGCTTTTCTTCGAGTTTTTGTCTTGTTTCCAGTCCAAATATCTAAAAATCCTTAAATCAAGACATTTTTTAGACAAGCAAAAAAATATTGGTTCGATTTCAGAAATGAGTCAAAATGAAGTCAGTTTTTCCTTAAAATAAGCAAAATAATCTGCGTATGTATTAGGTGAAAAATCTTTCTTTCCTGTTGACATCACATTATTTTTCTCACCCCATTGGTAATTATTTTGTTTGATTTAAAGGTGCAGTATGTAAGTATGACACCCAGTGGTTGAACTATAGGAGTGTCAAAATTAATTGTGTTTCTGTGCAACGCGATGCAGACGGGGACTATTCGATATCGGTTCAGTAATAATCATAACTGGTTATTACCCACTGACGTCATTCATCTCCTATGCGCGATGTCGCAGTGGAATACTATGGCGAAGGAGGCGAGGGCAAGTAAATAAAACACTCCTACTACTTAAAAGGTAGATGATTATGCACAGTTCAACTGCTTGTAACTTTGCTGCACAGTCTTTCATTGACACTGAAGAAGGCACAGCACACGAGCCGCTATTTCACTACTAGGGAGAAATGCTGTAAAAATCCATCTCTGTACTCTCTCTCTCTCTCTCTCACTTTGGACATTTGACCCGCTGGCGTGTTTGTGACGTAACTTTTCCTCTCCTCTTGGCTGTTAAAGCGATACTTGTGGATCCAGACACGAGCGTGCCTGAGATGCGAGTTTTCTCCACTGTGTCTATTATGGATTACCTGTAATAACCGCATATTATGCACATATAGACTGTAACTGCGGCTGTTCTTCCCGCGTTACTCATCATCGGTGGACAGCGCTTTCATATCTAAAGCCAATCGCAGCCCTTTCTGTTGAGTGGGTGAAGACAATGACCAATCATAGTGGTGTAAGACCTCATTTGACAGCGCTCAAAAAGCAAGCGGGATAACATTTACGTTAGTTTATTTGCTATGAATGCTCTTGTTGTTCTGTGCATGTATTGGAGATTTGTTTGATGCATTCAATAAGTGTGTTTTCTTTGAGCAGGTCAAATTAAAGCTACAGTTTTTATATCTTACTGCTTGTTTTAAAGGACAAAATTGTATTACAAATAGTATATAAATATTAATATATTTATAGATTTTAATAAAAAAAAAATTCTTGTGTTGTGAAGAAAAAATCTAATTATGTATGGAAAGCATCGTCAATGCACCGTGATGCACCGAGATATCGAATTGAACCGAATCGATGGCATGATAATCGTAACCGAACCGTGAGACCAGTGTAGGTTCACACCCCTATTGAACTAGGAATTGCATTTGTTTTGATCTAGGAATGCAACCGTAGATTGCCAGATTAAGGACCAACAGGAGTGAGTCTGACTCTGGTCTGACGATCGAGTCTAAATGCTGATTTAAAGGTGCAGTATGTAAGTTTGACACCCAGTGGTTGAACTGGGTATTGCACTCCTAGATCAAAATAAACACACGCGTGGGATGCCAGAGATTGAGTACAGGAGCGAGTGATTTAAACCGTGTTCTAAATAAAATCAACGACACGCGATAGAAGGAATTATGTTCCATATTAAAAGGAGTTTTAGTTCTAACCAACACCTCGAATTGAGATATTAGAAACGGTTTCTATTTCTCACAGCTCAACATGTGAAACCTATGACAGTGCACCTTAGGTAAGCCTCGTGTGCTTTATTCAGTGCTAAATGCTAACAATGTGAGTTTGAATGGATTCTAAACCTTACCGTTTCGTGAGTGAGTGCATATTCTGTGCTTCTGAATGGCTGTATTTACATTTTTGTCATGTTTCGTCTGGTGCAAAGAGTCAAACTGCTGTTTGCGTGTTGTTAGGACACGAGATTACAATGTAACCTGCTCACCTAATGTTTACGTTCGTAATATTTATATCATTTGCTAATTAATAACCTCATGTGGAACTGAATCTGTCTCATTTCGACGTCTGATACTGTCCATTTCGGTCACGGGCGCATGCTTTCAGAGCCTTTCTGAATGAATGAATGAAATATGCTGTTTTCCAACAAGGCAACCCGGAGTGCTGAGTTATAATTGGCTAAACTGGCATTCTGCAGGTTAACTTTACCTAAACAAAGACAGCGTTCCGGCACGGAAAAACCATTTTCAAAGCAGAATATCTGACTTCAGCATTGTTTTTCAGTTAAACAAGTATGTTCACTTGGGATGTTTCTTAAATATCTGCAAACATATTATGGTATTTTTATGCTTTAGAAGAATCAAAAACTTACATACAGCACCTTTAAATCGTGTTCTATATCAAAGCAACGGCACACAATAGAAGGAATATTCTCCATATTACAATAAGCTTTTGTCTTGACCAACAGCTGAAATACATATATTAGAAACGGCTTCTATTTCTCACAACTGAACAACAGAAAACAGACAATGATCAGCTCAGCTACACCTCATGTGCTTTCTCTGGGTTACAATGTAACCTGCTCACCTAATGTTTACACTCGTAATATTTATATTATTTGCTAGTAATATATGGAGAGAATATTACTGTAATAGAGAGATCTGTGAGGGGTCAACTCATTTATGATCAACACTGTATCAGTAAATTAGCAGTTTTCTGTATTTTGTGATTCATGTTTGTATTTATTCAATATGTTTAATTCTGCTTTTGAGTTGCATTATGGGATCTTAATCTTTCCTCCAACAACTTTTAACCCTGAAAAGTTAAAAAAAAGTCACTTTTCTGCTCATGTGTATTAGTGTGCAGTGCTATATTGTGTGTGTTGGTGTTGCATATTACGCTACAGAAACCTTGTAATAAACTGCAGCACATTTTCCGTTATTTTACACACTTATATTATTAAGATATTATTTCTTATACATTATATTATTTCAAACCACTAAAATGTCACTAGAAGTCACTTTGTTAAACTGTAGAGTTGAATTATCAACATCAGAAGTGGACAGAGCAGAGATCAACATCCCATAATGCAATTCACCACCACAAATAAACACTTCTCCATCAAAGTTAATTCATTAATTCGTTTTCTTTTTGGCTTAGACCCTTTATTCATCAGGGATCTCCACAGCGACGTGAACCACCAACTCATCTATCATATATTTTAAGCAGCGGGGAAACACCCATACACTCTTGCATTCACACTCATACACTACGACCAGTTTAGTTGATCAATTCCCCTATAGCGCATGTGTTTGGACTGTGGGGGAAACCGGAGCACCCGGAGGAAACCCACACCAACACGGGGAGAGCATGCAAACTCCACACAGAAACACCAGCTGACCCAGCTAGGGCTCGAACTAGCGACCTTCTTGCTGCGAGGCCACAGTGCTACCCACTCAGCCACCGTGTTCCTTCCACCAAAGTTAAAATTGCATATTTTAATCTGCTTGTCCACCTTGCATCTTTAGGTTCCTCCTCAGTTATCTTTCCCTCCACACATATTCAATTATTTTCCACCTTCAGTAATCCAGCATTGTCCATCAGTCAGCATTTCTGCTGCTCTACTTGACGGCACAGACTAACACATATGCTGATTTTCATACTGATACACTGCAAAAAAAAAAAAAAAGCTTTTCTTACTTTGAGATTTTGTCTTCTTGATTTCTTAAATCAAGAAGCATTTTCTAGACAAGCAAACATTTTTGTTGTGTTTTCAGAAATAATGAAAAGTTAAAATAATACGTTTTTTTTCAAAATTTAGTGAGTTTTTCCTTTAAACAAGCAATAAAATAAAAGATAATCTGCCAGTAGAGTAAGAAAATAATCTTATGTCAAAAGGAAAACATTAGTTCAGCCCATTGGCAGATTATGACTCAATCTGAAAATGTACCCCTGTATACGTTTCTAGAGATTGCCAAATACGTCCAAGGAGGTACATTTTTGCAGTTTTTGTTTCCACGAATCCACCAGAGGCCGCTGTGTACACTTTCTGAGGTCTCAAATTTATATTGCGAGTGCCATTCACGCCTGCTGTTCTCATGTAAATCCACCAGAGGCTACTATCGACTGACTGACTGACCGATCAACCGACCGACCGATCGACTGACCCACCCTCCTCCTTTCCTAAACCCAACCAACAGTGTTTTCAAAAGCAATCCAGAAAAAGAAAAACCCTTGCCTGATTTTTACCATGTTTTTAGATTTTACCACATTCTCACCCTGTTATTTACTTGTTTATTTAATTTTTTGGCTTTTGTTTTGGTCTTACCTGCTTTCTGAAACTGTTATTCGCTGCACTCGAACCCTGTCGTCATGGTCAACTCCGCTCCACGTCACAAGTCTGTCGATGTACACAGCGAGCCACTGGGCAAACTGGTTACAGCGGAAAAGCCGTCCATATAAAGCTAAGCGAGAAAAGGAACTGCGTCATACTGCACTGTAGCGTTAATTTTAAAAACTAAGTGCAGCCATACGTAGTTCTGGCTACATAATTTGCAATCTCCAGAAATGTATGTAGAGGTACATTTTCAGAATGAGCCTATGTTGCATTATTTTGCTTGTTTTTAGGAAAATCTATCTTAATTTTGACTTAATTTCTGAAAACAAAAGACAATTGTTTAGAAAATGTTTATATAATTGCAGTAGAAACAGAAAACACTAGAAAACTCTAAACAAGAACGTCATTCTTCATAGTGTACATTCATTTTTGCAGTTCAGCCTCCACATCAGCATCTAAAGTCTGCATTTAATATCACTGTCAGCTAAAGTAATTATTGATTTTAATTCTGAAATTGATTTGGATGCAGTTTCTGTATTCATATTTTGTGCTTGCGATCTCCTTCAGCAAGAGAATTTATGATGAATGTGAAAGCTGCATTTTCCGCTCCGACTATGAGCTGCTTATATATTAGCTGACTAATGTAGCATGCTCTCGGTGTGTGTGTGTGTGTGTGGCGCTGGAACTGAATGGTAGGAGGCAAATGGAGACGCCATCACTCAATCTCACATGTGATTAGACAGGCTTTTCTCTCTCTTTCAGCCTCAGGGAGAATCTTGTAGTGTTTTGACTCATTATCAGAAGTGTAAGAGAAAACGATCAGCCTATTATGAACTCCTCTATGCTGTAAATCCACTTTTAAAGACACGCGCACACACACACACACACACACACACACACACACACACACACACACACACACACACACACACACAAGAAAATGGCTCAGTCGGGGTCAAATTCTGCTCATTAATGTCATGTGGAACTTTATTGTTGTACATCTGAATCCAACTGGGGATGCGAAGAAGCGTTTGAGATCTGAATTCACTGTAAACATATCCGTAAATGAGCAGTTTTCTGTATTTTTTTTATTAATTTTTGATTTTTCCCCATTTATTTCTGCGTTTAAATTGCATTGTATGAGCTTGATCTTTCTTCCAACAGCTTTTAACCCAGAAAAGTAAGAAAAAAAAACGTGACTTTTATTGTCATTTGTAATAGTTTGCAGTGCTATATTGGGTCACACGTTATTTTGATGGTCCGTTTGTTGAATTAGGTTACATTGCATCTGCATGCCAACTAATTCTCATTAGATTATAAGTAGACTGTTAGGTTGGGGTTAGGGTTAGTGTAAGTTGACATGTACTTGCTCAGTTTCTTATAGTCAGTAAATGTCTGTTTAGCAGCAGTATCAACATATATTAAGCAGACATACTCGAATGGACCATCAAAATAAAGTGTTACCCTATATTGTCTGTGTTGGTGTTGTATATTACACTACAGAATCCTTGTAATAAACTGCCAGTGTATTTTTTGTATATCTCTAGATATTATTTCCTATACATTTATATAATTTCAAACTACTAAAATGTCAATAAATATAGTCCAAAATGATATTAAACTTTTGTGGATTAACCTAAATCTATTGCCATGTGGATGGGACCTGATTCACAATAAGTGCCGGAAATCATTTAATCAATTATAATTTCCATGACCTAATATTTAATGTAGCCTTATATTGACTATCCTGTAGCAATACAGGTATATCATCCTAAACATGTATATAAAATAAAAAGCTGTATAGAAGTTTAAAAAATAAATGTAAAACACACTACCTGACTTGTAAAATACACTGTCTTGTGGCCTATCCAAGTTTTAGGAACACAAATAATCACTTGACTTCTAGTTGATCATTTGGTTTTAGAAGTGGCTAATATGAAAGGCAAAGGCCTCTAGATTTTGCTTATTTGAGCACAATAAAATATGATCATGCCTTGATTATTAATGATTTCATTAGGACAGTAAGGTCTGACTCTGCTTAGACAAAAGTCTCATCACTGAACCTTCAATAATGTCCAGTATAGAATATAAAGTCATGCTGCAGTGGAAACAGAATGAATATTGTGTCTGACTCCATCATGAGCTTGGAGGACTGCATCATACATCTCTGAATGACTCAAATCACGCATTAATAAAGTCATCTGGAATGGCAAAGAAAGCGTTCCTGCAGGACTCCCAGAGTTCATCAAGAGTCTTTGTGTTCATCTTCAACACCTCCTCCATCTTACCCCAGACATGCTCAATAATGTTCATGTCTGGTGACTGGGCTGGTCAATCCTGGAGCAGCTTGACCTTCTTTGCTTTCAGGAGCATAGATGTGGAGGCTGAAGTATGAGAAGGAGCACTATCCTGCTGGAGAATTGTCCCTCTCCTGTGGTTTGTAATGTAATGGGCAGCACAAATGTCTTGACACCTAGGCTGTTGATGTTGATCATCCACTCTGCAGATCTCTCACACGCCCCCATACTGAATGGGACCCCAAACCATGATTTTTCCTTCACCAAACTGACTGATTTCTGGAGAATCTTGGCTCCATGCTGGTTCCAGTAGGTCTTCTGCAGTATTGGTGATGATTAGGATGCAGATCAACAGATGATTCAGCAGAGAAATCCACTTTCTGACACTTTCCCAAATGATCAACTAGAAGTCAAGATATTATTTGTTGCTCTTACAACTGGGATCATCGACAAGACTTTTGTAAGGTAGTGTATATGTATAGTGAATCTTGCATTTTTAAATTTGTGCACGCTTTATTTAAAGGCCCAGTTGTAACTAGGATTTTGCCAGTAGTTGGGGTTAAGTTTAGAAATGTAGTATAAAATCCTGCAGAATATGTGCTTTAGGACTACTACTGAACAGTATATAATAATTTAGCAACATGCAGGTGATAAGTCAGTAGTTAATAATGGGAACTGGCAGTGTTTCCTAAAATGTTAAAAGCAGAATTAATAAAACTACAAAATTAGAAGAAAGAATCCAAGGTTCTCATCTAGAAGCAGCATTGACCTACATAGTAATATGCAATGCATCCTCTCAGGCATGTTACGCACTTATGAGTGCACAATAGTGTACTGGCGAAGCAAATTAGGTCTGCAAATGTAAAGTGGAGCGAGACCGGTGGCGCGGTTTCTGGCTCTGTGTCATTACTACACGATTTTGCTAGACTTCCACTCTCAGAAGACAAACTAGATAAATGTTGTAAGCTTTTCAGTTCTGTGCAGATCAGAAAAAACACATTTGGGTGAAATTGAACAAATGAACAAACGATGCAAGAAAAAAATGGCCACACTTTATTTTAATGTCAAATTCATCCTATTAAGAAATAATTAGATATGAGTTTTAGCTTAGTAAGCCACCAATGAGCTGCTTATTAATAGTTATTAGGGTAGTAGTTGGGTTTAGGATTAGGGATGTAGAGTAAGATCATACTTTGCAGGGTGCAAATTTCAGGGAGTTCACTAATTAAACTAATTAAAACTCGCTAATTAACACCTACTGTAACTCCCCTGAATGATGTCAAATCAAGATGTGTAGCATTTTGACCCCCCTATAACGCTTTAAACCATTGTCAATTCATGATCATTAACATAACTATAAATTTGACCACCCCTATGATGGTTGGTACCATTGTGAAATCATGATCATTAATATAACTAAAAATTTGACCCCCCCCTTCCCATAATGGTTCGTACCATTGTCAATTCATGATCATTAATATAACTATAAATTTTAACCTCCCGTATAATGGTCCGTACCATTGTCAATTCATGATCATTAATATAATTATAAATTTGACCACCCCTATGATGGTTGATACCATTGTCAAATCATGATTCATTCATTTTCCTTTCAGCTTAGTCCCTTTAATAATCCGGGGTCGCCACAGTGGAATGAACCACCAACTTATCCAGCACATGTTTTACGCAGCGGATGCCCTTCCAGCTGCAACCCATCACTGTGAAAGTCAAATCATGAACATTAATAAAACTATAAATTTGACCCCCCACCCCCCCACAATGGTCCGTACCATTGTTAATTCATGATCATTAATTAACTATAAATTTTAACCTCCCGTATAATGGTCCGTACCATTGTCAATTCATGATCATTAATATAATTATAAATTTGACCACCCCTATGATGGTTCATACCATTGTCAGTTCATGATCATTAATATAACTAAGTTTCAAATTAAATGGATCTGCTTTATTGTAGAGGTTTAGTAAAGGCGGCTCATTTTAACCCCAATGACGAGAATTATAAGACCACAGGAGGGTTAATATCCAAATAACAGGCAGGTAATAAAACAGTTAATAATGTGAATTGTTACTTAAACTAAAAACAGACGTCGTTATAAGGGTGAGAAAAGCAGCGAGTGGATCACTTCCTAATGCAGCTTTGGGAAGTGTGCTAAACAGTGGTCCACCCCCTCTTCCCA
Source organism: Danio kyathit (assembly GCA_903798195.1). Taxonomy (NCBI): domain Eukaryota; kingdom Metazoa; phylum Chordata; class Actinopteri; order Cypriniformes; family Danionidae; genus Danio; species Danio kyathit. The sequence continues at coordinate 1,225,243 of LR812529.1, read as the reverse complement.
GAGCTTTTTCTCAGGCTGAACCCCTTGCTCTTTTTTTGGGGGGGGAAATAAGAGAAAACAGTGAGTCAAGGCTCAGTGTTCAGGAGCTGCTGCCCGGACTGTTAATTACGAAGGATGAATTAAAAACAGCCCTGTCTGGTCCTCCTCCCGGCCCCCGGCCCTTTGAACAACTTTGGCTTTGAAGGCTTTCTGAGAAAGAAATAGGGGGGAAAAAGAGCGAAAAATTAGGTATCCCTCTTTTCCTCTCACAAAAAAAGTTTACAACCGTCCTGGGAACCCATGCTGTTTATTTTTAGATAAATCAGGATTGTTTGTGGTAAAACACCTCCTTGTGCAGTCATTCTTATTTAACACGCCAGAACTCGTTTAATTAATTTCACAACACTTTTATTTCCACTTCCACAAGAGAAAAAATAAATGAAAAAAAAAATATTGCTGTATGTTAGCTTTAAAGAAGGATTCATGCAAAGTGTTATAAATTGCATTGCAGCTGCGCACAGTCAGACACATTGACAGATTCTTCAAAGCATCTCCTTTAGCCTGATAGAAAGCCTCTTAAAGCATGCAATCTCAGTGCCACTTCTGGATATGCGAGTACATGTAGAGAGCATGATGTCCTGCCTTTAGTGATTTGGGCTGCACACAATAGAGCACTCCAAGCAGAATCACCAGACAAAAGAGCCGACCCAAAACTGCACTGGCAGCACTCGGATTAAAATACACCCTGAATAGACGGCACTCTTCATCCAGCTCCTTCCACCATTTGCCCACTATTCCTCTTTTTTTTCTTTTTTTTTTTTTCATATAACATTTTTTATCAATGTGTGTCATGCACAGTTTTGATTCAGAGGGTGCAACAGACTATTGTCATATAGCCAATTGTCAATGCTTCCAGGATTTATTAATGTGGCATTGGCTACAGAAAGCAAATGGGTAACACTTTATTTTCATTCATTCATTCATTCATTTTCGGCTTAGTCCCTTTATTAATCATCGGTCGCCACAGCGGAATGAACTGCCAAGTATTCCAGCATATGTTTTACACAGAGGTGGCCCTTCAAGCTGCAACCCAGTACTGGGAAACACCCATACACACACTCATACACTACAGCCAATTTAGTTCATCCAATTCTCCTATAGCACATGTGTTTGGACTGTGGGGGAAACCGGAGAACCCAGAGGAAACCCACGTCAACATGGAGAGAACATGCAAACTCCACACAGAAATGCCAACTGACCAAGCCGGGATTTGAACCACTGACCTTCTTACTATAAGGCCACAGTGCTAACCACTGAGGCACTCTGCCACCTAATTTACCTTATTAATAAACTATTAACTAAGACTTTTAGCACAATAAACTACTAATTAGCTGCTTATTATTAGTTATTATGGTAGTCCTTAGGTTCTTGGGTATTAGTGATGTAGAATAGCTACTAATAAACAGTTCATATTTTAATAACAGGCAAATAATTAGCCATGGTCAGCATCATGAATTATGAATTAAGGTGTTACCAATGCATGTGCATTTTTAGCAAGGAACAATCTATTCTGAGACTAGTATGCAGAGGACAACTGAAGAGTTCATTCACAAAAACAGATAACCAATGTTTTTTTTTTTCTGAACTGAGTGTATTGAGCTCTTCAGTAACTGTAAACTGCTAAAAGCCCCAGTTTTAGTAATTTACATATTAAAAAACTATTTCTGAATAAATAGTTATTCCATTGATGTGTACTTTGTTATGATAGGGGAATATTTGACCAATATAATACCTGAAAATCTGGAATCTGAGGGTTAGGGTTAAGGTTATATACCCACATAGCAAATGTTTTCTGGCCCAGCTCCGGGCCACTCAATAACTTTTCCCTTGGTTCAAGTACCGCAAAGAATGACGGTCCTGAAGTGGTCCATAACTGGATTAAAGACAAGGGCCACACATGGGCCATAACCGGCCCGAATTACAGCCGATTTATTAGCCTTAACTGCCCCTGAACTGGTTTATTATTAGTATTGATTCTCAGCTATAAGTTTACCATATCAACATCACCCTTTAACCAGAAACCCCAAAAACTGAGCCATAACTCAGCCTAATGTTACAATGTGAACAATCGCTACACTGATCTGGGCCACACACCTCCCATCTACAACTGGCCCAAATGTAGTTTGCCGTCATGCATGCAGTGCCATCATTGCCATGCGTGGCCCACATTCGGCTGACATTTTGCATGTCAGTGCCGGCAACACGCCAGCAGTGCCATAATGTCCGTTTGCTATGTGGGTATACCCTATTATCTGTCAGACATGCTGATATCCAGAAAGTGAATGCTGAATTGTCTCCAGTGTCATCAATGGTAGGAAACACTGTTTCTGAGTGACAGACCGAAGTAATGTTGTGTAAATGGAGAAGAGAAGCAGTCCAAGAACATAGCCCTGAGGCACCCCGGTGGCAAATGGTGCAGCTCAGATACTTCACCCCTTCGAGACACGCTGAAAGACCCATTTTAATGGCAAATCATTAAAAACTCATATTGCTGAGTACAATTTCAAGTCTTTCCTTATCACTTCTTATGCACATTTGTAAACCAGACAGAGTTGTCGGCCATTGTTTCTAGTGTAGCTCTGCAGTGTTTATCCTCCTGTAACTGATCCATTGTGCAGTGTGAACACCACAAACTAAAGTGACTGAGAGAGCTTAACATGCTGCAGTTTAAGAAAACGCATGCAATTGCACGCCAGTAAATCAAGAAAAGATCCTCATTAGTTTGTTAGCATATGTATTGCACAGTCTCACAATGCAAACACGTTAAAAAAAAAATGTGATGCATTTTCTCACAATGCAAACAAGTAAAGAAAATGGCTGAATTGTCTCACAACACATGCAAATAGCACAGAACACAATGGAAATGTTTTAAGGGGACCCAAAAACGGACTGAGCTGGCTGGGATGTTTTTGTTGTGCCGTCACTATTGCTCAGTGCAGCTGTAGGTGATCTTTGAAAGGTGAGTTTTTTGATTACCTGATTACATCATTCCCTGGATGTTATTGGCCTAAATAACCGTAACTTAAATAGCCGGGTCCATCACATTTTAGGCTCACCTTCAAACATTTCCGTTGTGTTTGGTGCTATTTGTATGTGTTGTGAGAGGGTTTACTTAATTTGTTTGCATTGTGAGGATGTGCAACACATATGCTTTCAAACCACTGAGGATCTTTCCTTAATTTGCTGGCATTTTTTTGCATGTGCTTTCTTAAATTGCAGCATGTAAGCTCTCTCAGCCACCACCGCAAACTGAATGCAACCCCAAATAGTCACGAAGTGTGAAATTAGCGGCGATCTGGCAACTTTAAAAACTCGTCATTCTACCAGTCACTTTATTAGGTACATTACAACTATTCGACTGCTGCTTAACACAATTATCTAATCAGCCAATCACATTGCACCATCTCAGAGCATTTAGGCAGGTAGACTTGTTAAGATGATCCTCAAAATTGAGAAGAAAAGTGAATTGAGTGACTTTGAATGTGTCTGTTGCTTCTCAAAAACGCTCTTAGTATTTCAGTAACTGCTGATCTATTGGGATTTTCAAAGGTTTACACTGAGTTTGCACGTTCTCCCCGTGCTCACGTGGGTTTTCCCCGAGTTCCCGGGTTCCTCCCACCATCCAAAAACATGCAACTTAAGTTAATTGACTAATCTAAATCCACACCATAGACATGCTCCTAGTAAGTAGTTATCTCTTAAGAGCAATCACTATCTGTTCATTAGCTACTACAGCAGGGGAGTTCTCCAGATCTACCTGAGCTCAAACTCCCCTCTCGCCCTGCAAACGGGAGGGAGCCCCGGGCTCGAGGATCTTATGAGCTCAGGGCTCTCTCTCTCTGGACAGCATGCCAAATGCGCTTCATAATCAATCATCAGCTAAGTGTGAACTCTTGAACTGTTCGTTAGTAGTTGTAAAGTATGATTTTATTCTGCATCCCTAATAATAAGCAGCTAATTAATAGTTTATTAGGATATTAGTATTACTTAATGATTTGTTAATACCTAAACTAAAGTGTTACCCCAAATTCGTATATACGTTGGGCCAATCATACAGTTTGGACAGAGCAAAGGCTTATTCACACAAAATCCAGTGTTGCTTTTAAAACATATTTCTGTGTAACTATGCTTTTGGTTTTCTTACTGTTTTTGCCCAGTCCACATCTCTGTGTGTGTGATGAACTTTAATTAATCTCTTGGCTTCTTGCAAACCTTATTATTATTATTATTATTACAGTTTATTTCACTGGTTAAAAGCCATTGCTTGTGTGTGATCAGCAGCATGGCTCAATCCCACAGCAAACACCACCTGGATAAACTAGATCGCGAGTGGATATTGAATAAAAGTGGTGCAACTGTTCCACAAAATCCCTTTTTTATTGTTTGTTATTTGTGTCTTCAACCTCTCCGCAACCTTCAAAGCTGTTAAAAGTTCACACACTTTTACAGCTGTCAACAATCCACACAAGCGCAGGCCCTTTATTTCAGACATGACATAATCGTGTTGTGTAGTCAAGACTGTGCTTTGCAGTGACTCAAGCTGTTTTGAGCTGCCAGGTTAATCACAGGACGCTATTTTTGTTTGAGACTTAAAGTCAAATGTCATGTCCCGGCACATTTTGTGAGAGTGGAGATGACAGACTACACTTATGATTAAAGTAATGTGTGAGGTCATGTTTTACTTTTTAGATGTGTGGGCTTTACTTTACAATGTGATGTAACAACTTGGGGCATTTATGGAAAAATGATTGTTTTTTTTGGGGCAGATTACATGTGAAGTTGGCATGTTTTTGTATCCAAATAATCATTAGCATTTTCTTTGTAGGTAAACATTCAGATGATAGAAGTAATATATAGATATGCAGTAAAAAAAATGAATGCATTATAATTTACATCCTAAAATGCTTGTCAATATACAGTTCATATGAGCCAACAAATGTCTTTAAATATATGGTTTCTGCTAATTGTGATCTGACATTTTCATATATTGACACACTGACCATTGAAATATAAGTGTGAAGACAGAAGAATGTGAAAATCTATTTACATTTTTGCTGGTAAAGATGTATTTTTTTATAGTTAGCAAAATGCGTATTAATACACAGTTCATATATGAATAATAATATACCATTAGTCTCTTTCTATATATACACTCACCGGCCACTTTATTAGGTACACCTGTCCAACTGCTCGTTAACACACTTTTCTAATCAGCCAATCACAGGGCAGCAACTCAATGCATTTAGGCATGTAGACATGATCAAGACGATCTGCTGCAGTTCAAAGCGAGCATCAGAATGGGGAAGAAAGGGGATTTAAGTGACTTTGAACGTGGCATGGTTGTTGGTGCCAGACGGGCTGATCTGAGTATTTCAGAAACTGCTGATCTACTGGGATATTCACGCACAACCATCTCTAGGGTTTACAGAGAATGGTCTGAAAAAGAGGGAATATCCAGTGAGCGGCAGTTCTGTGGGCGCAAATGCCTTGTTGATGCCAGAGGTCAGAGGAGAATGGCCAGACTGGTTCCAGCTGATAGAAAGGCAACAGTAACTCAAATAAGCACTCGTTACAACCGAGGTCTGCAGAAGAGCATCTCTGAACACACAACACGTCCAACCTTGAGGCGGATGGGCTACAGCAGCAGAAGACCACACCGGGTGCCGCTCCTGTCAGCTAAGAACAGGAAACTGAGGCTACAATTCACACAGGCTCACCAAAACTGGACAATAGAAGATTGGAGAAACGTTGCCTGGTCTGATGAGTCTCCATTTCTGCTGCCACATTCGGATGGTCGGCTCAGAATTTGGCCTCAACAACATGAAAGCATGGATCCATCCTGCCTTGTATCAGCGGTTCAGGCTGGTGGTGGTGGTGTAATAGTGTGGGGGAGATTTTCTTGGCACACTTTGGGTCCATTAGTACCAGTTGAGCATGGTGTCAACGCCACAGCCTACCTGAGTATTGTTGCTGACCATGTCCATCCCTTTATGACCACAGTGTCTCCATCTTCTGATGGCTACTTCCAGCAGGATAACGCACCATGTCATAAAGCGCCAATCATCTCAGACTGGTTTCTTGAACATGACAATGAGTTCACTGTACTCAAATGGCCTCCACAGTCACCCGAGATCAATCCAATACCTTTGGGATGTGGTGGAATGGGAGATTGGCATCAACTGTGTGATGCTATCATGTCAATATGGACCAAAATCTCTGAGGAATATTTCCAGTAGCTTGTTGAATCTATGCCACGAAGGATTAAACAGTTCTGAAGGCAAAAGGGGATCCAACTCGGTACTAGTAAGGTGTACCTAATAAAGTGGCCAGTGAGTATTATTTGTCTACTTAAGTGTAAAGACAAAAATAAATATAGAAATAAACAGATTTTTACATTCATAAAATGTCTTTATTTTGATATATATATATATATATATATATATATATATATATATATATATATATATATATATATATATATATATATATATATATATAAAATTTTTAAAAATGTAAAAACCGATTTACATTTTACTAGTAAAGATGCTTTACACAGGCACTAAATAAATAAATAAATAAACAGTAAATCAGTGCGTACTCTCCTGACCCAGCAGCATAAGTGAATCCGGCATAATTGTTCTCCAAACTGGTAGCAAATTATCAGGGCTCTGCAGATGCAGACGGCAAACAAAGATGGGTCGCTTTCCCCCCAGCCTGCGATTGTAATCAGCCTGTCAATCTAAGCCTCTCATTGTAGCGTTTTCAGCTCCAGAGCGCTTTTCTCTCATTGGTTTACTGCAGACGCCAGATCACACTCAATTCATGCCAAAACCAGCTGCCTTTTTGTTTTCCCAGTAATCTTCCAATGAATTGCCCAATTGCATGTGCTACAGTACGAGAGTAAAGCATTGCATTGGTGGTGTTCGAGAGCTTGTGTTAACCTTGGTGAAAATGGGGCTCTTTTTTATTTTATTTTTTGGTGGAGAGGATATTAAGTGCTAGCAGACACAGTTAGCCTGGAGGCAGAGCAACTTAGCATGTCTAAAAGAGTGGGGGAGGAATAAAGCAAGACTGTGTGCGCTACAAATGGCTCTTTAGATCTTACATCATCCATCCAGAACACACACACACACACACACGCACACAAGAAGAGACGTCACATGAGGCTACACAACACAAATGACATTTAATCCTGCAGCAGAAACTAGTTTATCTGAAATGTCAGGCTTCTCATAGTCAGTGTAGATGAGTGACGACTGAGAATTATTGAAGGATTAGTTCACACAAGAGTTTTTAATTCTGTAATAATTCATGCACGCTCACAAAACCCACTGCAGTAATTTCATTCCAAACATGCATGACTTTTATTTCTTCTGTGCATTTCATAATGATATGCACACTGCAAAATATCTGTGAATGAACAGTTTCCGCTTTTTGTGTTTATTTGTGGTGGTGAATTGCATTATGGGATGTTGATCTCTGCTCTGTTCACTTTTAATGTTGAAAATTAAACTCTACAGTTTAACAAAGTGACTTTTATTGACATTTTAGTAGTTTGAAATAATATAACGTATAATAAATAATATCTAAAGAAATAAGTGTGTAGAATAAGAGAAAATGTGCTGCAGTCTATTACAAGGTTTCTGTAGCGTAATATACAACACCAACACACACAATATAGCACTGCACACTAATACACATGAGCAGAAAAGTGACTCTTTTTTTAACTTTTCAGGGTTAAAAGTTGTTGGAAGAAAGATTAAGATCTCATAATGCAACTCAAAAGTAGAAATAAATGAGGAAAAATAAAAAATAAATAAAAACACGAATCACAAAATATGGAAAACTGCTAATTTAAGGATGCTCATTATTATATTTAATACTATTCAATATTCGTTAATATTAAGGTGAATAATTGGATTATTGATGTCCATGCAATAGTAGTCAACGACAGAATGTTCATTATCATTAATATTAAGCTAAATAACTGGATTACTGACGCCCATTTAAACGTAATCAATGACAGAATCCATTTTTTCATTATAATATAATATAAACAATTGGATTACTGATGTTTCAACGCAATCTCACGGCAATTCGTAACTTTTTAATTTAGTGGCTAATTCGTATGAATTCTTATGATCTAATTCGTACAATTTAGTACGATTTGCTCATCATCCAATGACGATTGGGGTTAGGTGCCACGCCTCCTTTTTAAAATCATACATTTTCGTACGACTGAACTCGATTTAGTCACTAAACTGACAAAACGTAAAATACTTATGTTTCCTCGTGAGATCAGGCTGGATGTTTGGTTATATTCATTCATTGATTTTCAGCTTAGTCCCTTTATTAATCCGGGGTCGCCACAGTGGAATGAACTGCCAACTTATCCAGCACGTTTTTACGCATGATGCCCTTCCAGCCGCAACCCATCTCTGGGAAACATCTACACACTCTTATTCACATTCATACACTATGGACAATTTAGCCTACCCAATTCACCTGTACAGCATGTCTTTGGACTGTGGGGGAAACCGGAGCACCCGAAGGAAACCCACGCAAAAGCAGGGAGAACATGCAAACTCCACACAGAAACGCCAACTGACCCAGCCGAGGCTCGAACCAGCGACCTTTTGCTGTCAGGCGACAGCACTACCTACTGCGCCATGCAGTGCGTCGCCTGTTTGGTTATATTAAAGTGAATAATTTGATTACTGATGTCCATGTAAACATACCTGTAGTCAATGATAGAATGCTCATTATCAGATTTCATTCATTCATTGATTTTCTTTTCAGCTTAGTGCCTTTATTATTCAGGGGTCGCCACAGCGGAATGAACCGCCAACTTATCCAGCATATGTTTTTTGCAGCGGATGCCCTTCCAGATGCAACCCATCTCTGGGAAACATCCATACACTCATTCCCACACACACTCGTACTCTACAGCCAATTTAGTTCATCAGTTCCCCTATGGCGCATGTGTTTGGACTGTGGGGGAAACCGGAGCACCCAGAGGAAAGCCGCGCAAATGCGGGGAGAACATGCAAACTCCACACAGAAATGCCAACTGACCCAGCCGAGGCTCGAACCAGCTACCTTCTTGCTGTGAGGCGACAGCACTACCTACTGCGCCAACATGTTCCCCCCATTATCAGATATATCAATAATATAATATAATATAATATAATATAATATAATATAATATAATATAATATAATATAATATAATATAATATAATATTTTGATTACTGGTTTATGGTTATATTAAGGTAAATAAATTGATTAATGATGTTCGGTTAAAGTAAATAATTGGATTACTGATGTCCATGTGTTCTGCCACATAGTCTATGGCAGAATGCTCATTATTGTTAATATTAGGCTAAACAATTGGATTATTGATGTCCATTTAAACATACACTGTTAACAATTTCTCTAAAATACACAGTATTTAACTGTAAAATGAACTCTATTTTACAGTAGAACAGTTGTACAGTACACTCTCAGAAATAAAGGTACATGAGCTGTCACTGGGGTGGTACCTGTTCAAAAGGTACACATTTGTACCTAAAGGGTCTCTATTAATACCTCAAGGGTACATGTTAGTACCTAAAAAGTACAAAAGTGTTCCTCTTAAAATTTGTAGGTACTAATATTTACTTTTGAGGTACCAATATGGACCCTTTAAGTACAAATGTGTACCTTTTGAAAAGGTACCACCCCAGTGACAGCTCACCCTTCTTTATTTCTGAGAGTGTATAGTACTGTATTTTAAAGTTACATTGTGGGAAATATTCTTTTGGCGCCATTAAAATACAGTATTTTAAATTTGCTGTAAATGTAAATACAGTATTTATACTCTAATTAGATTTACAGTGAGTTAGTGGCGAACTGCTGCCAGTAAGTTACTGTTAATTCTACAGGAAATTTTTTACAGTGTAATCAATGACAAAATCCTAATTATTTGTCATTATAAGAAGGCAAATCATTTGATTACTGATGTCCATTAAAGCATAGGTCTAGTCAATGACACAAAGCTCATTATTGGTTATATTAAGGTAAATAACTGGATCACTGATGTCCATTTAAACGCAGTCAATGACAGAATGCTCATTTTGGATAGACTTTAATGCCATATTGAAGCAGAACGTGAGATCGATAATCTTTGACAGCTGTATGTCATTATCAATGATCCGAGACCAGCCATCGACCCGAGACTATAGAGCGGGATGATGTTATTGAAGGTCCGGTCGGGCTCATCGTCTGATTGTAAATGATTTCTCATCACTCCTGCTTTCAGCGTGTCTCTCCTCATGGTTTCTTTGTTCTGGCTGAAGGCAGGAGGTGGTAATAACCCTTCAGTCGGCCCCTGCTGCCCACTCGCAAATCACTTAGGTAATTATCTACAATCAAAGAGCCGAAGAAAATAATCTATTGACACTCCAGCGTTTGTACAGTGGGAGATTTCACTTCCCTTCATTCGTTTTTTTTTTCTTTTTCTTGTTCTCCTTGACTTTGACCCAATCATCAGTGGAGCAAACAAGGATACACTGCAAAATAATCTAGTTTTTGTCTTGTTTCTAGTCCTGAAAAAAATCTTGACTCAAGAATTATTTTCTTGACAAGCAAAACATATTGGCCCAATCCCAATTTTATATTTGTACCCCTTCCCCTTGGCCCTTGAAACAGAGTGTGAAGGGGAAGGGCTTCAAAATTTACCCCTAAGCATTGAGACAGCACTACAGCACCTGCACACGTCATCATATGTCATCACGATCTCTTGCTTCCTATGAGATCAGACGATGGCGACTGCTGTAGTTATTCTAGTTGTGTTATTTGGTATTTATCTTCAGAAAATCACTGAAGGCATATATCACGTTATCATGATGATCTAATGTGGCAGTAAGATCATAACTGTACTGTATTTACACCCTGGCCATATTCATCTATGTAAACACACCAAAAACAACATTACCATTATAGCAGACACTGTAAAAGCTCATTATCAGCCACTAGACTTTTCTGACAGGCGATTCGAGTGTCATCGAGTGACAGAATATTGTGGGACTGATGTACAGGAGTTATTAGGGATTATAGCAATTATTTTAGCATTAATGTATTAAAACATATGCTTGTTTGTTGTAAAAATCCGTAATAATGACAAAAAGTACAAATTTGTGCATCTCCTAACTTCTGTAAGCTAAGGGGTAGAATTGGGAATGGGCCATTGTCTACCTCAAGAAAAAATAAGCCTATTTTAAGTGTGCTTTTCCCTAAAACAAGCAGAATAATCTTATGTCAAGAGGAAACAAAGGGCGACATGGTGGCTCAGTGGTTAGCACTGTTGCCTCACAGTAAGAAGGTTGCTGATTCGAGTCACGGTTGGGCCAGTTGGTGTGAGGCAACAGTGCTAACCACTGAGCCACCATGTCGCCCTCCAGTTTCTGTGTGGAATTTGCATTTTCTCCCCATGTTGGTGTGGGTTTCCTCTGGTTGCTCCGGTTTCCCCGACATACACTGTAAAAAATTACTCAGGCGGGTGTTAAAGTCTACCCATTAAAAGCAGTTAGATTTTAATTAATTATATGAGCTACCAGGTAAATACACAATAATTGGGTACATTCTATCTACACTACCTATTTTTTAACAGTAATAACAGAAACATTTTAACAATGAGTAAAACTTATCCATAATTATTAGCTTCGGTTCTAGAAAGTGCGCATGCGTCAACGTCCAGGCGGGCGGCGGCATCACTATTTGTCAAGTTAAAAAAAGTGTGCATGCGTCAACGTCCAGGCGGCATCGTTATTTGTCAAGTTAAACGGTAAGTTTTTGTTTATATTTTTTATACATGAATGCAAACGTAATCTTGTTTTGTTGAAAGGTATACTTAAATATATGTCATTTTACTTTGCTTGCCTGTGTCTTGTTGACGCCATAGGCTGCTGACTGCATGCATGCTAACATTGCTGACGGCTAACGCACGTCTGTCGGTAACGACAGATAAAACATCCACCCGCAAATGAGAGTAAGTTACGTTAAGCATCTGCATCTATGATTATTAAAATATATTGTTTTGCATTTTGTACGTGTCTGGTATGCTCCAACTAACGTGGTTTTCAAACTCAACAGTTCTCGAATCATCAGCTCTGAACCGAGTCTCTGTCAGACGCGTCCAAAGCTGATAACGCCTACTGAGACTGCAATTGACTTTGCAACAGGGACGAACCGATGACTTCAATAGAGGGTAAAATAATACAGTATATTTAATATCAAGTGTTACTGGTAGATGCTTAATCAGTGCAACAGGTCCACTGAACCGATTCATTGAATTGAATCGTACGAGGGAACCGATTTGCAGAATAAGAACAGAACTTCCCATCACAATTAATACATTTAACAAATGGAACGCAATCGGTCTGATATGCATTTTATTATATATATATATATATATATATATATATATATATATATATATATATATATATATATATATTGTATTTATCGGATCAGCCTTTGTGTTAGAAGGGATCCATTTAAAACTCTATTTTATTATTGTAAATATTTACAGATCAATAATATTTATTATAAGTTACTGTGCACAAAGCTCACAGAGTCACTGTATTGTCACTAAAATGCATGTCTTTGCTTATCTACCTCAGAGTGCCTTGGAAAAGATCAAGAAGAGCTCCAAGACTGTCAGGTATGTTGATAAATGATTTGTCAGTTCAGTGTGCACATTTTGTTTTCACTTTAACACATTGAATACACATTGTTTCATTTCACTTATTGATCACCATGATTTAAGCAACCAATGCAATACCTAATCTTTAGTAAATAGTCAGAGTAGTATTGAGTAGTATAATTGTTTTTATTGTAAGACCTATCTATCCTTCAAGTAAAATCTTGATCATGCAAACCTTTTGATGCTTCAAAACATTTATAGATTGTACAATCCAAGTTTTCTAGAGAGATTATGACTATATAATAATCAGATTTAATGTAGAATTTTATTCTCAGATAAACATTGATCAGTGAACAAAAGGAAGCACAAACTACTTGCTCAAAGAAACCTGATTTTTTTTAAAACAGCTGAGACAAGAATGAACCCTATGCTGATCATTGTTTACATGAGAACAAAAGCATATATATTCAAAAATTATGCTGTTTGTCCAACTACTTATTTAAAATGAGCTGAAACAACACAATTCTTGTGTATTTTTGGGGAGGACAACTTAATTGTTTATGTTCAGTCCACTTAAATTTGTAAAAACTAATAAGTGAGCTTAATTTCATCATGTTGTCCCAACAAAAATTGATTGTGTGGAACCCAGCATTTATTTTTACAGTATACACTGTACAAAATGCAGGGTTCCACACAATTCTGTCATGTCGTCCCAACACAAATCAATTAATATAACTTAATTGTTTTTACAAATTTAAGTGGATTGAACATAAAACAATTAAGTTGTCCTCCCCAAAAATACACAAGAATTGTGTTGTTTCAGCTCATTTTAAATAAGAAGTTTGAGCAAGCAGCCAAAGTAATTTTTTGAGTGCTTGTTAAATCTTCATTACAAAGTAAAAAATTTTCTTCTGAGAATTTAGATTAAACACTTCAAATGTATTTATTGTACAATGTCTTTATGAAGTTTATGCAGTGTCAGAGTTTAGACTTACGTGGAGGGACAGAAATCTGTCATTTATCATTAAAAATATATTGAATTGTGATTCATTAGTTTTACTTTTAACTCTACATTGATTTATATTTTACCTTTGATGGGGGACATTTATTAAGAAACTGATGAAAGGGTGACCCGAGGTAGTCACATAATAATTTAAAGAATTTTGGTTTGTATTAAACTGCTGTTTAACAGAAATCTTGTTTGTTCAAACAGTTGGCATTAACTAAAACAACTATTCAAACATTATGCTTATTTCCTTGAATTAACTTTAAAAATGTATTTTATTTTCAACAGGAGGACGAACTTGAAGGCCACACAAATGAAATCATGAGGTTGTTGGTGATTCACAGTCCCACAGCAGAGGAGGACCCAGCAGATGAGTGTTGTCATGAGTGTTTAAATAGTTTACAATGTATGTTGTCATTTATTAGACTTTGCTTCATTTTTCAGTGATTATGTAAGATATATGTAACGCTGTAATGTATTGTAACTGTATTTTGCTTGAAATGTATCTCTATATTAATAGTTTCAAATGTTTTTTTAATTATATGTTCAATAAAAATGCAATTAATAGAATTTCATGCGTCTTTGCTATTTTTTACTTAACTTACCCTTCACAAAATAAGTATTATGTAATAAATTGTATTGGCTAATTATTATTAGTATTAATGTAGTAGAAGAACTGTTACTGCTAAAAGTAGAGTAAATGTTGCTCAATTTTGTAAGTAATTACTAATGAGAATTATTAGTTTGATCTTACCTAATTTCTTTTGGTATGTTACCACTGTTACATTTAGATACTATTTACCCAAATATTTGTGAGAGAATCTACCCTAAATAAGTAAGTGCAAATTGTTACCTCAATTTTATTGGGTAGATTCTATAGGTTGTTTTTTACAGTGTATATTCTCTTAAATCCAGACACTGGAATTAAGTTCAATAGTACAAAAGACAGACAAAACAATACAAACCACACAATATACAATAAAGAAAGACAGTTATGCCAATATTTCATCAAAGGTGACTGATAACGCACCTCAGTAAGCCTAGGGTTTATCAACAGCATTACAATGCTATTCTGAGAATTCTCCAATCGACAGATAAACTTATAAATCAAATTTCTCATCAAAGCAAAAAATGATTGAACTCTTACCTTACAAAATAAGTCACTCGCACTACATCATCTATTTTTTTAAGAAGAATCCTCATACAATCATTGTATGCAACCTGCAGCGTATGGAGACTCTCTTTAAGGTCTTACCTTACCTTAGGTTTACCTTAACCTCCTCCGAACACAAAAAAACTCTCACCAATATATTTGCTTGAGCATATAAACTTTTGACGTTCCCTATACATATCCTTATCATCCCTCATAACTTCAGTAATGACATGCCCAAGATATTTAACTTAGACTAGATATTTAGTTTTACTAACGTTTAAAACGTGCCTTGACAAATCAAAATCTGGAAAAATCATATCTCTGTTCTTTGGTTCCACACGTCATGTAAACTCTCTTTTTTAAAAATATATTGCACATCATATCTCTGCCCAAATATTAAGCAGCTCCTGAAAACCAGCGCTACTTGAAGAAAAGATGACCAAATCATCAGCATACATGTAATGATTTGTTATAGCATCACCAAGCACACAGCCAGTCCTGCAGTCACTTAATTCCTCAGACAACTCATTCATGTGAACATTAAAAAGAGCAGGTGACCGTAAACCTCCTTGTCATCCTCCATTAAGTGAAGTTTATTTATAAACTAATTTCGAGAGGAGCACGCACTTATGTTTGATAGCTAACGCACGATTCACCAATCAGACGATTCCTAAATCACTATAAATAACCAGAGTATCTTACCTTAGCCATCTTTGTCTTGAAGAATCCCCCCTTCCACCCCTACTCCTCCCCTTACCTTGTCAGGGCAGCACGGAGGCCCAATGGTTAGCGTCACTGATCTTACCTAGCCAAGTCGACATTTCTGTGTGGAGTTTGCATGTTCTCTCCGTGTTTGCGTGGGTTTTCCCCGGGCTCTCCGGTTTCCTTCCACAGACCAGAAACATATAGCTTAAGTAAATTGACAAAACTAAATCGACATCATAGACAAGCGTTGAATTCAGCATACTCTCTCCATAGCTATTTGCAATCTACATTTACCATTATCAAGCAGGGGAGTTCTCGAGACCTACCTGAGCTCAGACGCCCTTCTCGCCCTGCAACGGGAGGGAGCCCCAGGCTCGAGTATCTCACGAGCTCAGGGCTCTCTCCCGGGACAGCATGCCAAACAAGCTTTATAATCAATCATCAGCTAAGGGCGAACTCTTGAAATACTTTTAAATGTATCAGATACAGAATTGCCCCACTTAATCTGCATACTTTGATTAGTATACCAGTACGTTAAAAATTCTTAAAATATTAATAATATAACAACTATTAGGTATTCCTCTTTTAAAAGCTTTTGATGATTAACCCTATCTTTAAAGGCATCAATAAAACCAATTATAACAGCAGAATTTGCCGTTTATACAGTTCTACTACTTCCTTTAACGCATAAATACATAAATCAGTGCTGTGATGAGACTTAAATTCAAATTGATTCAGTGGTCCCCAGAAATGCACCTAATCTAATATAATTCCTTCCAAAACCTTCGACACCACTTTTGCCAATGTAATCCCTGCAGACACAGGACATCAACATGATGTCATATTGACGTTGTAGCCCTACGTACCCCAACAACTTGGGGATGTTGGATTATGTTTGGAAATGAAAATCGGGTTGATGTCAGGACCCAACGTCAGGCCGACGTCAATGTTCAACCTAAAATCAACCAAATATCAACGTCTAATCATGTTACACCTTGACATTTTGTGGATCGTACCAGTACCTATCAGACGTTGGATTTTGGTCACTTTCCAACACAACCTAAAATCAACCAAATATCAACGTAATTTGACGTCGTTATTGGATGTCAAAATATCAACGTCCTTGGACAGTGGCTAGACATTGAATTTTGGTCACCTGACGTCGCGACCTAAATCTAACCTAATAATGATGTCTTATGATGTTGTGTGCCTGCTGGGATTGGTCTATAATTATCCAAACTTCCTACCTTTCCAGCCTTATCCCTAATAACAGACAAGCTCACTGACAGCATAGACTCAGGCAACAGTCCCAGAGACAAACCAGAAAGACAAACTGCAATTGGAAAACAAGTCTTGGACTCGCAAATTTGAAGTGTTCAGCAGTAGTTGATCTGAACTCCACAATCCAAACACATGTGCTATACTGTATGTGAATTGGATAAGCAAAATTGTCTGGAGTAAGAGTGTGTGTGTATGGGTGTTTCCCAGTACTGGGTTGCAGCTGTAAGGGGATCCGCTGCATGAAACAAATGCCAGAATAGTTGGCGGTTCATTCCGCTGTGACAACCACTGATATATATGATATATTGTGAACTTAACCCATTTGAGTAAATGAAGCAGTTTGAGCACAGTAAAACCCGATAAATGAAGAGAACTCAAACCAAGTGAGTACTGTAAAACCCAATAAGTTAAGGCAACTCAAACTGTTTGAGGAAACCGATTGCTACAAACCATGAGTTAAAAAATAAAAACCTAATCTACTGTATATGAGTACTGTGAACTTACTCCACTTAAGTTGAAGTAATGAGGTATTTAATTAACTCATTACCTTCAACACTGAGTTCAAAACTCTTTTCAAATGAGTAGAATTAACTTTCAGTGAATTTTGAGTTAACTACACTCAACTGATAAAGTTGACTGTTGGGTTTTACAGTGTAAGAAACTAAGCTGAATGAAAATGAATGAATGAACGACTGAATAAATGAACATTTCTTTACAACAAAATTAACAATTCACTATCTCTTTAACTAGATCTGATCCTTGTTTGTATGATCCTTTGATGCTTTTGAAAATACAAAGAGCTGCAGCAGCATATGGGAGTATCACCAGTCCCTTTATTTCAGCAAAGGATATAATACATGTAACCCTCAGTCAATATAATGGCCAGAAATAGCTGTTTTTCTCCGAACAGCAAATCTCGATGCATTGAAGTTGATGAATAAGGTCATTACTAAAGCACCACTTGAAGCAAGAACAAGTAGTTCTGTGCTGTTCGAAAAAAATAAGAGATGAGAAAATGTGGGCTTGTTTTGTCATTGTGTAAAGAGCTCTCTTTAGTTTTACTTCTTAAAGCACAGCTTGAATGTTCTGTCAGCTGATTGAATGTACTTTTACTATATTTGCAATGTCGTGGCTGAACAACAGCATAAACTACAATAACAATGATCACCTCAGGTACTGATTATGTGCTTTATTGACTATTAAATGCTCTTAATGTCAGTTCGAATATCGTTTTATCATTACATTCATTGCATTCACTGTGAAAATGCTTTTCTTATTTAGAGTTTTTGTCATGTTTCTAGTGCAAATATCTAAGAATTCTTAAATCAAGAAGCAAAAAATATAGTCTTGTTTTCAGAAGAGATTTAAAGATGATATTTAGACTAGAAACAAGACATAAACTCTAACTAAAAATATAGTCTTGTTTTCAGAAATAATCAATTATTATTTAATTATTTTTTCTTTAAATAAGCAAAATAATTTACCAATCGAATATGTCAAAATGATCTTGTTTTCACTTTGACAGGATTATTTCCCTTAATCCATTGACAGAATTATTTTGCTTGATTTCATGAAAAACTCACTTCATTTTGACTCATTATTTCTGAAAACAAGACAATATTTTTTAGCTTGTTTTTTCTTACTTAAGTATTAAGCACTTAAGAAGTAGGAAAAGCATATTTTGCAGTGTGTATCTTGCATTCAATTCATTACAAAACCAGAGAACATTAGTTTTCGACATACCTAACCAAGCCTAATGCTGTACAGTTGGACCTCGCTCACGTCAACATTTGCTTTCAATGACGCAGTAAGAAGAGGGCTTTTGGGGGGCTTCTTATGGTAATTTGGGATTTTTCAGTGTGTGTGTGTGAGGTCTGCAGCTGACACACGGCTGTCAGCACAATATGGGTGTTCATCAGAACTGACAGCTCAATCTGCAAAGAAGAGCAAGAAAACGGTCAAATAAATTGCAGCCCGGTGCTCAGTCTGCCGGTGCATGCTTGCATTATACACAACCAAAAAAATGCTCTTTAACAAATATATTCTGTCTGCTACAGGATGACAATTGATGGACAAATTTTTTTAAATAAAAATAATAATAATAATAATTTAAAAAAATTAATAAATTTTTGTTTTTATTTTGACCCAAAATTGCTTAAAGGGGCTAATAATATTGACCCTAAAATGGCTTTAAAAAAATAAAAAACTGCTTTTATTCTAGCCGAAATAAAACAAATAAGACTTTCTCCAGAAGAAAAAACATTATCAGACATACTGTGAAAATTCAAAAGGGGGCTAATAATTCTGACTTCAACTGTGTGTGTGTGTGTGTGTGTGTGTGTGTGTGTGTGTGTGTGTGTGTGTGTGTGTGTGTGTGTGTTTATATATATATAGTATAGACAAACCCAATATTGGGTTAATTATTAAGATTGTAATTGTTTTTTAACTCAATGCTTAAATATAAAATAATATGTACAGATATTAATCAACAACTAAAAAGAGGTTAAATACTGGATCTCGTTCTTGAATAAAATGCTTTGAGGTCTCTCAGTAAGTTTGGGTAACCCAACATTGGGTCAAATATGGACAAACTCTGTGTTAAGTACATTTTTTTAAATTGTAATTATACTTTTTTTAACCCAATGGTTAAATATAGATATACAGAAATTACCCAACAACTTAACAGCGGTTGTTCACTGCGTCTCATGTGTCAACATTGACTTAATTTTTGAAACTGATATAATTTTTTCTAACCCAGTGGTAAAATATAAAATATAATAAACCGATATTAACCAACAACTAAAAAGTGGTTGTTCACTGTCTCGTTCTTGATTAAAATGCTTTGAGGTCTCTAGTTTTTGTAACCCAACATTGGGTCAAATATGGACAAACCCAAAGTTTTATTATTATTATTATTATTATTATTATTATTATAATTCTAATTATATATATGTAATTAGAGGCGACGCAGTGTCGCAGTAGTAGGTAGTGCTGTCGCCTCACAGCAAGAAGGTCGCTGGGTCACAGGTTGGGTCAGTTGCCGTTTCTGTGTGGAGTTTGCATGTTCTCCATGCGTTTGCGTGAGTTTCCTCCGGGTGCTCCGGTTTCCCCCACAGTCCAAAGACATGTAGTACAGGTGAGTGTGTGTGTGGATGTTTCCCAGAGATGGTTTGCGGCTGGAAAGTCATCCGCTGCGTAAATATGTTGCATAAGTTGGCATGTTAATTCCGCTGTGGCGACCTCAGATTAATAAAGGGACTAAGCTGACAAGAAAATGAATGAATGAATGTAATTAGAATATACATATTGTCCAACAACTAGGTGGCACGGAGGTTCAGTGGTTAGCATGGTGGCCTCACAGCAAGAAGGTTGCTGGTTCGAGCCCGGTGGGCCAGTTGGCGTTTCTGTGTGGAGTTTGCATGTTCTCCCCGTCTTGGTGTGGGTTTCTTCCGGGTGCTCCGGTTTCCCCCACAGTCCAAACACATGCGCTATAGGGGAACTGATGAACTAAATTAACTGTAGAGTATGAGTGTGTGTGAGAATGATTGTGTATGGGTGTTTCCCAGTACTGGGTTGCGGATGGAAGGGCATCCGCTGCGTAAAACATATGCTGGAATGTGGTTTATTCCACTGTGGCGACCCCTGATAAATAAGGGACTAAGCCAAAGGAAATTAATGAGTATCCAACAACTAAATAGCGGCTGTTCACTGTGTCTCATGTGTCAACGTTGAGTTAATTTTTAAAACTAATATTACACTTTTTAGGCAACGCAGTGGCGCAGTAGGTAGTGCTGTTGCCTCACAGCAAGAACGTCGCTGGGTTGCAGATTCGAACCTCGGCTGGGCTGGGTCAGTTGGCGTTTCTGTGTGGAGTTTGCATGTTCTCCCTGGGTTCGCGTGGGTTTCCTCCGGGTGCTCCGGTTTCCCCCACAGTCCAAAGACATGCAGTACAGGTGAATTGGGTAAGCTAAATTGTCCGTAGTGTATGAGTGTGAATGTGTGTGTGGAAATTCCCAGAGATGGGTTGCGGCTGGAAGGGCATCCGCTGCATAAATTCGTGCTGGATAAGTTGGTGGTTCATTCCACTGTGGCGACCCCCGCAAGGGACAAAGCCGACAAGAAAATTAATGAATGAATTACACTTTTTAACTAGAGCTGGGTCGATTAATGATATTATATTAAATCGCTATAAACTTATGTCAATAAAAATGATAAGCTCTGTTTTTTTAGATCAATATAGAGTAAAAACGTCTAATCACACAGCAGAAATGTGCATCAATGGGAATCTAAGTATCTAGTATCAAATATCAAGTGTAGATATTAGAGATGTACCAAATTTTCGGCCACCGATCAGCTGAAAATATGTTATGCCATTTATTGGACCCTCTAATTTTTGTGGCTTCAGTCATTGTTGGGGTACTCTTTTAAATCTGGAAGCATTAAAAACTTGTATTGAAATGTATATCATTATTGTTCAATATGAAAAATAAATGGTTAAATCTAAATTTAATATGAGCAGATATTATCCAAAGACTAAAAAGCCGATGTTCACTGGATCTCGTTCTTGATTAATATGGTCTCTGTACTCTATGTGAGCGGTGCCAAGCAAGGTACAAATGCCTTCCTTCACAACAACCACAACTAATTGAAATTCACAAAATATGTCAGGAGCTCTTGAGGCCAGATTTCATGGAACATATACCATGTGCCATACACCAACGAGAGCTTCCTGGAAATCTATTCTGTTTCTCGGGCAGATAAACAACGGGTTATTTAGCCCCTGATGGAGGAGCATAATGTTTCATGCATGGGAAAAGCCACATTTGTCAGTGCCACTGTGCTTTTCTTCCTCAGATAATTGTGCTCCATTATGTTTCCAGCACAGCAGAGGATCTCCTCCGCAAAAGAACATTCCTCTACATGGCGTTAGGTTGTAAAGAACTGAAAGCTATGGACAAAAATATAGTTGATGAGTGACCGGCGGACACCTCAATTACGTATGTGTGGGATTGAGATGCAGAAAGGCTTTTAACACCAAGTATGCTAAATACAGTGTTGTGCATGTTACAGACTATTGATCGCTGTTATTATTAATACACTTACAGTATTATTACACTGTTAAATTAATACACGGCTGTCTGGAATACTCTCTGATCCTGGAACAATATGTTCATCCATACTTACATTCATATGTATCTGTCACGCCACGCTTTTTGATTTGATTTGTTTTTGACTGTCTCCATCTAGTGTCTGAATAATGCGCAGGTTAGTGTATACTCCATCAGCTGTTTTAGTGTGTCAGCTTTAAGTTTTTGGCTGTTTGTCTCCACCTTGTGTCTGAATAATGCACAGGTTAGTGTATACTCCATCAGCAGTTTTTGACTGTTTGGCGCCATCTAGTGATTGAATAATGCGCAGGTTAGTGTATACTCCATCAGCTGTTTTAGTGTGTCAGCTTTAAGTTTTTGGCTGTTTGTCTCCACCTTGTGTCTGAATAATGCACAGGTTAGTGTATACTCCATCAGCAGTTTTTGACTGTTTGGCGCCATCTAGTGTCTGAATAATGCACAGGTTAGTGTATACTCCATCAGCAGTTTTTGACTGTTTGGCGCCATCTAGTGATTGAATAATGCGCAGGTTAGTGTATACTCCATCAGCTGTTTTAGTGTGTCAGCTTTAAGTTTTTGGCTGTTTGTCTCCACCTTGTGTCTGAATAATGCACAGGTTAGTGTATACTCCATCAGCAGTTTTTGACTGTTTGGCGCCATCTAGTGTCTGAATAATGCACAGGTTAGTGTATACTCCATCAGCAGTTTTTGACTGTTTGGCGCCATCTAGTGTCTGAATAATGCACAGGTTAGTGTATACTCCATCAGCTGTTTTTGACTGTTTGGCGCTATCTAGTGTCTGAATAATGCACAGGTTAGTGTATACTCCATCAGCTGTTTTCCTTTCTGTCAGCTTTGTGTTTTTGACTGTTTGGCACCATCTAGTGTCTGAATAATGCACAGGTTAGTGTATACTCCATCAGCTGTTTTAGTTGGTCAGCTTTGTGTTTTTGACTGTTTGTCTCCACCTTGTGTCTGAATAATGCACAGGTTAGTGTATACTCCATCAGCTGTTTTAGTTGGTCAGCTTTGTGTTTTTGACTGTTTGTCTCCATCTAGTGTCTGAATGATGCACAAGTTAGTGTATACTCCATCAGCAGTTTTTGACTGTTTGGTGCCATCTTGTGTCTGAATAATGCACAGGTTAGTGTATACTCCATCAGCTGTTTTAGTTGGTCAGCTTTGTGTTTTTGACTGTTTGTCTCCACCTTGTGTCTGAATGATGCACAAGTTAGTGTATACTCCATCAGCAGTTTTTGACTGTTTGGTGCCATCTAGTGACTGAATAATGTGCAGGTTAGTGTATACTCCATCAGCAGTTTTTGACTGTTTGGCGCCATCTAGTGTCTGAATAATGCACAGGTTAGTGTATACTCCATCAGCTGTTTTTGACTGTTTGGCGCCATCTAGTGTCTGAATAATGTGCAGGTTAGTCAGTGGCGTAGCGGACGGGCCCGCAGGGCACGCACCGCGGGGGGGCCCCGCGTGATAAGGGGCCCCGCGAGATATTTTTGTGTCAAAACCATAGACTGTAAAAGATGGTCAAAACGTCACGGATATCAGCCATTGGCGGCAAACTGCGGAGAAATGACTGGAGCTTCTTTCGCGCGCTCTAGGTGTCGCGAGCATTCGCTCTCACGTGCACTCCTTCTCTTTGCCTTCACGCGCGCTCCCTCTGTGCGCAATAGTTCCCCGCATTCAGAAGTTCACCCCCAAATTAACACGGGTAATAAAAAGATTCAACTTCAGTCATGTTCATGTTGTGAAACAAAATGTCCACTGTTGATTATATTAGACTTTTTAAACCTTTTAATAGAGGAAGTCCTCGGCTCTGCAGAGTCTGCATATTAATCAGAAGCTGAGTGTATAGTTTTACGTTAGGAAATGCAGTCTTGAATTTACAGTCGGCAAGTACCGGAGAACAGATGTAACACAATGATCAAATTTAGTTTTCAGTCACGTTGAAAGTAATATTCTACTCGTTTAGTTTTGCCTTCATTCATTTAGATGTCAGTACTATAGTCTTCAACACATGATTTTTTACAACACGGTTTTTTAAACTTAATAGTTTAACTAACTAATTTCTAATAACTACCTTTTTTATCTTTCCCATGGTGACAGTCAGTGCAAAATATTTTACTAGTTATTTTGCAAGATAGTTGTATTCAGATTAAAGTGTAATTTAAAGACTTCACTAGGTTATGTTAACTAGGACAGCTAGAATAATTAGTCAAGTTATAGTATAACAGGTTTGTTGTATAGACAATCAAAAATATACAGTAAATATTTCTTAAGGAGGCTAATAATACTGACAAAAAAAGTCATTCTGGTCTAGAACCGCCATTGCTTGTAACACTCGTGCCAACGCCCCCCCCCCCCCCCCGCTCTTCACCAGGGGGCCCCGTCAATAATCCCTGCTGGGGGGCCCCCGCATTTTGCGCTACGCCACTGAGGTTAGTGTATACTCCATCAGCTGTTTTAGTTGGTCAGCTTTGTGTTTTTGACTGTTTGTCTCCATTTAGTGTCTGAATAATGCGCAGGTTAGTGTATACTCCATCAGCTATTTTCATGTCTGTCAGCTTTGCGTTTTGACTGTTTGGCGCCATCTAGTGTCTTAATTCTGATTAGTCAGTTGCAACATTCCAGTGTATGTTATTCCCAGAGAACAACCGCTTAACAAAACTACACTTCAGAAAGCTAACATATAATTAAAACTAAATAGCATTTTAGTTAAAAGACTAAAATGAAATCTAAATTTGCTGCTAAAATTAACACTAATTGCATAAATGTAGACAGCACCCTCAAGTCGATTTGTCATTTGAAACGTACACCAAAACGTACTCTAAGTATTTCTTATTTACAAAAACATAGACGGTGTCCTCTAGTGGATTTGTCATCTGAAACATACAACAAAATGCACCCTGAGTAATGTATCTCAGATTCGTAAAATTGTACGCACTGCCCTCTAGTGGATTTGTCATCTGAAATTTATGACAAAATGCATCCAGATTTGCTAAATCTAGACATCGCCCACTAGTGGATTTGTCGTCTGAAACATACAACAATACATATCTTATGTTTTTTAAATGTGCAAAAATGTTGACAGCACCCTCTGGTGGATTTGTCATCTGAAATGGACAACAAAACATACCCTAAGTAAGGTATTTCAGATTCGCAATAGTGTAGACCGTGCCCTCTAGTGGATTGGTCATTAGAAATGTACAACAATGTGTGATTAGCAAAAGTGTAGCCAGTGCCCTGTAGTGGATTTGTCATCTAAACATACAACAAAATGTACACTAAGCAATGTATTTTAGATTCGTAAAGATTTTGACAGTGCCCTCTAGTGGATTTGTCATCTAAACATAGGACAAAATGTACCCTAAGTAACGTATTTCAAACTTGCAAAAGTGTAGACCGTGCTCTCTAGTGAATTTGTCATATGAAATGTACATATGTAACATATTTCAGATACGTAGAAATATAGACAGCACCCTCTAGTGGATTTCTAGTCTAAAATGTCCAACAAAATGTACACTAAGAAATGCATTTCAGATTGACAAAAGTGTAGACAGCACCCTCTAGTGGATTTGCCATTTGAAGCATATAAGAAAACATACCCTAAGTAACATATTTTAGATTCGTAAAAATGTACACAGTGCCCTCTAATGGATTTGTGACCTGAAATTTACTACAAAATTCACTCCGATTCACAAAATATAGACAGCACCCTCTAGTGGATTTACCATTTGAAACATACAGCAAAACACACACTAATTTTTTCAAATTAGCAAAAATGTGAACTGTGCCCTCTAGTGGATTTGTCATCTGAAACAGACAACAAAAGGTACCCTAAGTAATATAATTCAGATTTGTAAAAATGTATTTAGCGCCCTCTAGTGGATTTCCCATCTGAAACATGCAATGAAAAGTTCCCAGAGCAATATATATATTTTTCACTAAAATGTAGGTCAGGCATGAGCCTCTGCTGGAGAAATACTACGCTGCCTGTGGTTCTTTAAGCAGATTGTTTCGATTAGACATCAAAGTGTCCCAATGATCCTGTGGCTACGAAAACATTAAAATCATGGTTATGCCTATTAGATGATACGCTCACTGAAAGCTTTGTCTTTAATTCCCAATCTCTCGATCTAAAGTCCAAATAAAGCTTCCCTCAAACCAACTTTCCTCATCGCTGGGGAAGAAATGTTTAGAAATGTTTGCGTTATGAGAATGCTAAGTGATTGTCTTAATGAACCGTCGCACGGCAATGAAATTTTCAAAGCAATTACTTTGTGATCTTATGCCCCGAACATGAGTCTAACCATGTATGACATATTAAAATCTCCAAAGCAGAAAACAGTCTTGTTCGGCTCTTAATGTTAGTCAAGTGGGACTTTCCATTTGCACTTCCCATTTTCACTAATATCAGTAATTGTTTACTTCATTAGTGTTCTTCAGTGAGCGAACACATTTATCGATTTTCTGAAACGCATAATGTTTGCATTCTCGTATTGCTTAAGGCAACGTAGGTTTGTATGTTAGCATTTCAATTATACTAATGGTTCCTCAAGAGCTGCCAGAATTCACAAAGGGCTTGTTAATATGAACACGGGCATGACACTGATGGTATAGAGTAAAAGACAATCAACATCTAACGACCTTTCCTTCATCTGTATATATGTATGTATATAACATTGCATGACACACTTCATTTGGCATGTATAGTGTCAGCGTGCAGCTTATGTTCAACCAGAATGTCTCTTTTTTTATGCATGAAAATTCACAACAGACACTGAGAAATTACAGCGAGAACTCTGACATTTACAGATGTGGAGCCAAGCATGAAAAATCTAAACAAAAATGTAAATGTCAGAAGAGAGTTGTTGTATTTGTGGTCCTAAAGTATTATTTTGTTCATTCATTCATTTTCTTTTCGGCTTAGTCCCTTTATTAATCAGGGGTCGCCACAGCGGAATAAACCACCAACTTATCCTGCATATGTTTTACGCAGCATCCAGCCACAATCCAACACTGGGAAACACCCATACACTCTTGCATTCACACTCATACACTATGGCCAATTTAGTTCATCAATTCCCCTATAGCGCATGTGTTTGGACTGTGGGGGAAACCGGAGCACCCGGAGGAAACCCACGCCAACACACAACATTCAAACTCCATACTGAAATGCCAACTGACTCAGTCGAGGCTCGAACCAGCGACCTTCTTGCTGTGAGGCGATCGTGCTACCCACTGCGCCACTGTGATGCCCAAGTATTATTTAATGATTCTTAAGAACATATTACTGTAGGCTTTTTTAATGCAATGATAAATTTAGATTTGGATGTAGATTACACTGAATACAGTTGATACACTGTAGAAAATGCTTTTCTTAGCTAGAGTTTTTGGGCTCTATTTTATCGATCTAAGCGCACAGTCTAAAGCTCATGGTGCAAAAGCATTAAGGTCTGAATCCACTTTCGCTATTTTAAGTATGGATAAATACGCTCTGCGCCCCGGCGCATGGTCTAACAGGGCTGAGCTTATTCTCTTGATGGGTTCTGGGTGTGTTTTGAGCATAACCTGCATTAAACCAATCAGAGTCTCGTCTCTCATTCCCTTTAAAAGTCAGCTGCGTCGCTCCATGGTGCATTTACTATTTACATGGCGGAATTAGTAAGTGTAAAAACTGAACGCTTCACTAGAGAGAAAACGGTTAAACAGAGCATCTGCAGCGCGAGGATAAAGAACGAGCCTCCTCCATTCAGCCTCTTTACTTTCTCTTTACTTTTACTCCTTTACTTTGGTGGAGTAAGGAAACGGTGGAAACTCACTCCACTGAACACATCCATTAGCCCACATATTTAATTTTCTTTGTTAAGCACAAAGATTTGTGTCTAAACTATTTCTAAATTCAGTTCTAATCTCCAGCAAAGGAATAAATGAACAATAATAATGAAGTGTGGTCAAACAACTGAGTTATATCCAAACACACGTCCTGTTCTTATGCTCCATATGGTGATGCAGACGTCTCCAAAACCCCACAGCTGGACAAATCTACACTTGTGTTTATTACAGCAAATATAAATCTGCATATAATAAATAATACTGCTAATAATAACAACATTATACAGATGCAGATCGTCATGAAAAAAACTGAAAAAGCCCCCCGAGGTGAAGGCATGGAGGCAGTGGTGTTTATATTAGAAAATAATCATTTCTGTATCCTTTTAATCCTTTAATTGTTTTCATTTGTAAATATATTTGTGTATTGCTGTACATCCTGTGTGTACTAAGCAGCGTGTAAGCGTTTGGACCTGCATAGGTACATAACTAACGCACTCTGCACTAGACTTTACAGCAGCTTTTAATATAGCAACACGCCAACAATGTGTCTTAACACACCTCCTTTATAGTCCAGCACACCCATGAGTCCACAAAGCAGCGCAAATGGATTTGCTGTTTAAACAATGTGGCGCAAAATGTGAAAATTACTGCTGCGCTGGTCTGAAAATAGCAACAAATCACACCAAACACATCTTGCGTCTTATTGCACCGGGTGCAGGAGAAGGCCATTTGTCTTGTTTCTAGTCCAAATATCTAAACATTTGTAAATCAAGAAGCATTTTCTAGACAAGCAAAATATATTGTCTTATTTTCCGAAATAATGAGCCAAAATGAAGTGAGTTTTTCCTTAAAACAAGCAAAATAATCTGCCAATTGGGTAAGCAATATAATCTTGTTTTTCCTTTTGACATAAGATTATTTTGCTTACCCTATTGGCAGATTATTTTGCTTGTTTTAAGGAAAAACTCACTTAATTTGGGCATATTATTTCTTAAAATAAGACACTATTTTTGCTTTTCTGAAAATGCTTCTTGATTTAATATGTTTTAGAAAGTTGGACTAGAAACAAGACAACAATTCTAAGTAAGAAAAGCAGTGTAATCAGTGCATCACTAATATTAAAGTACCAACGATTATCAAACTAAACAGAAAAGATGAAAGAATGTGACGCAAACAAAACCTTCAGAAAACTGAAAAACCCGCCATGACGTGACGATAAAGATGATGATTTCTGCTTCAGCATAAAACTTATATCTTGACCCACAATAAACCGATCTCCTCGCGGCGCCTTCATGAAGCAAACACACTGGAGGATAAATCAGCGTCTGGCAAAGTTGGCGACTGCATCAATCTGCATAGTAATGCAATCAGCCAGAGCGTCACATGGCCTTTTTCAATGAGGAGGCCAAAAATATCTTAACGGTGCTTCATTTTAATTTTAAATGCCAGCTTAGATGATGTTATTTATGAAGTTTCCCTATTTCCATTTCGCATGTGATGATCTTGCGCTTCTGTAATTTATATTCTTGTGCATTTCAAGCTGAAATCTGAAGTTTAGTTTCGACATTGTTGATGTCATGATGTCAAAACATGCTTATCTTACTTAGAGGTTTTGTCGTGTTTCTAACCCAAATAACAGATTCTTGGGTATTTTTGAGGATTTAAGGGCGATTTTGGATACATGTTCTTCTATACTTTTCCTCCATTCAGAGCTGCTCTGTGATAGAGCTAGTTTAAGTGTTTGTCTGGTTTCTGGTCCAAATATCTCAACATTCTTGCGTATTAATGAGGGTATAGTGAGCAGTTTCTGATATAGCTTATTTACACTACCTTATAAAAGTCTTGTCGTCAATCCCAGCTGTAAGAGCAACAAATAATAACTTTATTTCTAGTTGATCATGTGTAAAAGTGTCAGAAGGTGGATTTTTCTGCTGAATCATCTGTTGATCTGGATCCCAATCATCACCAATACTGCAGAAGACCTACTGGAATCAGCATGGAGCCAAGATTCTCACAGATATCAGTCAAGTTTGGTGAAGGAAAAGTCATGGTTTGGGGTTCCATTCAGTATGGAGAGATCTGCAGAGTGGATGATCAACATCAGCAGACATTTGTGCTGCCCATTACATTACAAACAACAGTAGAGGGACAATTCTCCAGCAGGATAGCGCTCCTTCTCATACTTCAGTCTCCACATCAAAGCTCCTGAAAGCAAAGAAGGGCAAGCTGCTCCAGGATTGGCCAGCCCAGTCACCAGACATTAACATTATTGAGCATGTCTGGGGTAAGATGAAGGAGGAGGCATTGAAGATAAATCCAAAGACTCTTGATGAACTCTGGGAGTCCTGCAAGAACGCTTTCTTTGCCATTTCAGATGACTTTATTAATAAGTGATTTGAGTCATTCAGAGATGTATGATGCAGTCCTCCAAGCTCATGATGGAGTCAGACACAATATTCATTCTGTTTCCACTGCAGCATGACTTTATATTCTATACTGGACATTATTGAAGGTTCAGTGATGAGACTTTTGTCTAAGCAGAGTCAGACCTTACTGTCCTAATGAAATCATTCAACATCAAGACATGATCATATTTTATTGTGCTCAAATAAACAAAATCTAGAGGCCTTTGCCTTTCATAGAAGCCACTTCTGATACCAAATGATCAACTAGAAGTCAAGTTATTATTTGTGTTCCTAAAACTTGGATAGACGACAAGACTTTTGTCAGGTAGTGTATGCCTGTATATTCTTCATCTGTAATTTTCCTACATTCAGAGCTGCTCTGTGAGTGTGTTAGTTTAAGTTTTTAAGTCTTGTTTCTAGTCCAAATATCAAAACTATCAAAACTACGAGCACTAAAACTAGCATAATGAGCACTTAAACTAGCACACTTCTTGGGTATTTTGGACAGTATTATGAGCAGTTTCTGAAGCGGTTTATATATATATATACTTCTGTAAATTTCCTCCATTCAGACAATCTGCTCAGTGATTGGGCTAGTTTAACCTCCTAGTGCTTAGTGGCCACATACGTGGACAGCACATTTTAGCTCCTATGCCTTTTGTTACAGACATCCTGCAACTGTTTTGCAGCACATGAAATGTCCCAAACCCTATTTTAACTGTTCAAAAGGGGCAAAAATTTTTTTAATGATAGTCAAAACATGTTCAAACAGTGTGTGTGTGTGTGTGTGTGTGTGTGTGTGTGTGTGTGTGTTATTAATGCATTAAAAAACGAAAAAACTGCTATGTTCAAGGCAGAAATAAAAAGTTTTTCACTCTATTACACAAAAGTGACTTTATTGTGTTTTATGTGAATTGGGACCACGAGTCCACGTATATGGACATAATTTTTCTCTAAAAGTACATCATATCAAAAGATGATACTTAGATTTTTATTCTAATTCGGTTCTAATAAGCCCAAATAGCAAAGAGAAATAAAAAATGCTTGTAAAAAAACAGCTTGGACCTTTTTGTTCTTGGATATTGTATATGTAATGTATATTCTTCTGTACTTTTCCTCCATTCAGAGCTGCTCAGTAGTTGGAATACACTTGTATTTCATTCCAAATGTGCATGGCTATTATTTCTTCCGTGTCATGCATAAAAATGTGCACACTGTAAAAATATCTGTTAATATTTGCGTATTTTGTGATTCTCAAATGTTTTCCATTTATTTGCGGTGGTGAATTGCATTATGGGATGCTGATCTCTGCTTTGTCCACTTCTGATGCTGAAAATTCAACTCTACAGTTTAACAAAGTGACTTTTATTGGCATTTTAGTAGCTTAAAATAATATAATGTACAAGAAATAATGTATAGAGAAATAAGTCTGGGCAGCACGGTGACGCAGTGGGTAGCACAATTGCCTCACAGCAAGAAGGTCACTGGTTCGAGCCTCGGCTAGATCAGTTGGCGTTTTCGGTGTGGAGTTTGCATGTTCTCCCCGTGTTTGCGTGGGTTTCCTTCGGGTGCTCCCCCACAGTCCAAACACATGTGGTATAGATGAATTGGGTAGGCTAAATTGTCCGTAGTGTATGTGAGTGAATGAGTGTGTATGGGTGTTTCCCAGTACTGGGTTGCAGCTGAAAGGGCATCCGCTGCGTAAAACATCTGCTGGAGAAGTTGGCGGTTCATTTCACTGTGGCAACCCCTGATTAATAAAGGGACTAAGCCGAAAAGAAAATGAATGAATGAATGAATGAATGAAATAAGTCTGTAAAATAGCAGAAAATGTGCTGCAGTTTATTGCAAGGTATTACAAGATCAAGGTCCCATAATGCAAATCAAAAGCATAAATACAGTAAAAACATGAATCAGCATGAAAACTGCTAATTTATGGATGTTTTTAAAATTTTTGTCTTGTTTCTATTCCAAATATCAAGCAATTCCTGGGTATTTTAGAGGGTATAGGGAGCAGTTTCTGATACAGCTTCTTCATCTGTAATTTCCCTCCATTCAGAGCGGCTCAGTGATTGCGCTAGTTCTCCGATCAGCAGGTGAGGAGGTTAATCTAGCGACTAGCGCTGCTGGTTTGATTACGCCACTATTTGAGCCCAGCGTTTCTCTCTTTTCACCCACAGCTCTTCTTCTGTCAGCCCTCCGCGGCCTCTTTTGGGGCGTCTTAGCATCCGTGTGTGTGTCTGGGTAATTATGCTCAAGCCGGGACAAAAAGCGCATGGCACTACACATTAGCATAATGATTTACGAGGGAGGTCACGCAAGGCAAAGCGGAGCGGAAATTAGCCGCTTCGGGCGACTGGCAGCAACATCATTATGTTATGCAAAAGATGCTTGACGCTAATGCCTTAATAAATATGCTGCGTTTAGATTTACGCATGCCGTGTTATCACTGGGATAAATGCAAATATAAAAACCATTCGAGAAGTCCTGCTTCAGAATGGACTGTGTGCATGTGCGATAGCGTTTCTCAAGAGGGCCGAAGCTTATTTTAGAGCCCGTATCTTTATGTTTTGTTTTTTTCTTGCAATCTTCTCATCTAAGATGCTTTCATTTAAACTGCAAATAATGCGTTTCTAATCCGAATGTCTACAAATCCTTAAATCAAGGAGCATTTTCTAGACAAGAAAAACTTGACTTGTTTTCAGAAATAATGAATATATAATGAATATATTCACAATACTATCGGCGTAAGTTTCCAAATAAAATATTATTTAGTAAAAGTAACTCGCTGGTTCGAGTCCCGGCTGGGTCAGTTGGCGTTTCTGTGTGTGCTGTGCATGTTCTCCCCATGTTTCCTCCGAGTGCTCTGGTTTCCCCCACAGTCCAAACACATGCGCTATAGGGGAATTGATGAACTAAATTGGCCGTAGTGTATGAGTGTGTGTGTGAATGTGTGCATGGGTGTTTCCCAATACTGGGTTGCAGCTGGAAGGGCATCCTCCATGTAAAACATATGCTTGAATAGTTGGTGGTTCATTCCACTGTGGTGACGCCTGAAATAGAGACTAAGCTGAATGAAAATGAATGAATGAGTTACGTTTGACAGAAATCAGCTGGTAAGCTATGTTTTGATGCATATATCTGAGTATATGTTTGTACTAAGTGTGTACATATTTCATAATAATAATAATAATAATAATAATGAAGGACGACAATTTAGCAGAATAAACAAAACCTGGTGCATCCAGTCATCCTTAAAGATAAACCAGTGACTGCTTCCGAAATGATTTCCAAAACACATTCATAATAACATCTGGGAGCATGGGAAGCTTTCTAAACACAGCTCTCTCTTTCTGCATCAAATCATGTTGTTTTTAACTTTTAAATCATGTAAATTTATTCCAGCAGATCCAACAAATAAAATAATAATCTTGCAAATAAGCATAATATGGCCACTTCAAACAAATTCAACATTTTGCAGCTCACAGCCATTGATGTGCTCATGGGTTTAAGACTGAAAAAGCATTCGAGAAACACATGCTCTGGATAAGCTACTCTTTTCATGATTTAGATTGTAAGCACAATTCAACAGCATTGTTGTTTTATTCTCATTTCTCTGTGAGGTTCACTGTTTAACTGTAGTTATTACTACAGTATGCTGCATCATTCATTAACAAAACAGTGTAAATACTAATGATATACACAGTATAATAAAATGTATGTTATAATATGGTTCAAAACTACACTATAGTAAAAATACACTATAGTATTTTCTATAAACCCCAAATCAGAAAAAGTTATGGAAATGCATTATGGAAAATGCAACTCTCACTGGTATTTAGATGCAGACAATATAAACACACTATATTTCATGTTTTGTCTGGTCTAATTCTTTTCATTTCTAAATATTAATCTTTTCCTGTCATTCAGACCTCCAACACATTCCAAAAAAGTTGACGTGGGAGCAGTTTAGGGCTATTAATCAGGTAAACTGGTGAAATAATGATGTGATGTGAAACAGGTGATGTCAACAGGTGGTACAAAAGCAGCATCCAGGAAAGGTCTAGTCCTTTAGGAGCAAAGATGGGCCGAGGATCACCAGTTTGACAACAAATACATGAGAAAATGATTGAAATGTTTAAACACAATGTTCCTCAGAGATAGAGAGGAAGACATTTGGATATTTCACCCTCAACAGTGCAGAACATTATTAAAGATTGAAGGAATCTGGAGGAGTTTCAGTGTGTAAAGCACAAGAGCGCAAGCCTAAGCTGAACAACCGTGATCTCCGATCCCTCAGGGGGCGCTGCATCAAGAATCCTCATTCATCTGTAAGCCAGATCAGCACATGGGCTCAGGACTACTGCGGCAAACCTATTCCAAGTACCACAATACAGAGTTACATCCACAAATGCCGGTGAAAACTGTACTGTGCCAAAAGGAAGCTCTATGTTAACAGTGTCCAGAAGCACCGTCAACTTCTCTGGGCTCGGTGGCATCTGGGATGGACCATCACACAGTGGAAACTATATATCTAAATACACAATTGGTTATAATATATATAATAAAATGTCTTACTCTTAAAGTTTTGATGATTTCTGACCAATATTACACATTGTCCTGATTTATGTTTCAGATATATTAATTTGTACTAATCATTTTGGTCAAAATAAATCTAAATTGTTCCTAATTCTTTAAACATTGGCCAATTGAAGCGCTGAGCCATTGTTTTAATATTATTTTATTAATTCATTTTTTTAATTAAAGTTGTTGGTAATCTAATGTCAATTTCTGCATGAATAACCCTGCGGTGTTTGTCCTCAATTTGTTTAATCACTTTTTGTCATAGCAAGGTAATTAATTAAGTACAGTAGAGTTAATTAAGTGTTTCACTGGAGTAGAACAGATGCTGTAAACTTAAGTTCATGCTTGATGGAAGGTGTTACGTAAGGATGCTGAATGTAGACACTTGAATGACTGAATATAAAATAGTTACATATTTAAGCCCCAAAAAACTGTAAATATTAAGACAACAGTAAACTGTTCAATATTCCAGCCCAGGCCTGTTGGAAATACATGCTTTAAGGTTAATTTTTGTAAAGTAAAATATGTTACTTGGGGTAATTTTGTTGTCTGTTTCAGATAACAAATCCACTAGAGGGTGATGTTTACATTTTTGCAATTCTTAAATGCAGCATGTTCCGCTAGACGTCATTGCTTTGCATTGATTCCTAATTACTAAAAATGTTTTTCTGCTGAAAATATGTGCATGTTGATGACTGACAGATGTATTCTCTAATATCCTTTCAAGGATATAAATCAAATCCACTAGGGGACAATGTCTACATTTTTCTAAATCTGAAATAGGTTACTTGGGGTGCGTTTTGTTGTACGTTTCAGATGACTAATCCACAAGAGGGCGGTCTCTATAGTTTGCTAATCAGAAAACCGTTATATAGGTTACCTCTGTTATGTATCTTAGATGACAAATGCACTAGAAGGAGATGCTTACATTTTTGCAAATTTTAAATGCAGCGTGCTTCATTTCTTAATTGCTCTGCATTAAGTCCGAGTGACTAAAGAAATGTCAATAGAAATCAATGCGTTTCTGCTGAAAATATCTGAATGTGATTGACTGACATATATATTCTCTAATTTGCTTTCAATGATACTAAACAAATCCACTTGAGGGCGGTGTCTACAGTTTTAAAATCTGAAATGCGTTACTTGGGGTACGCTTTGCTGTACGTTTCTGATGCCAAATCCACTAGATGGCACTG
This sequence comes from Danio kyathit, assembly GCA_903798195.1. Taxonomy (NCBI): domain Eukaryota; kingdom Metazoa; phylum Chordata; class Actinopteri; order Cypriniformes; family Danionidae; genus Danio; species Danio kyathit. Next base: position 1,189,231 of record LR812529.1, on the reverse strand, counting down.
TCTACATTTTTGCAAATCTGAAATGCAGCATGCTCTGCTAGACTTCATTCCGAGTGACTTAAAAAAATGTCAATAGAAATCAATGTTTTTCTGCTGAAAATGTGTGCATGACTGACAGATGTACTCGCTAATATGCCTTCAATGATATTAGACAAATCCACTAGAGGGCGCTGTCTACATTTTTTAAAATCTAAAATACATTACTTAGGGTATGTTTTGTTGTACGTTTCAGAAGACAAATCCACAAAAGTGCACTTTCTACGTTTTTGCGAATCTTAAATTCAATACTTAGAGTGTGTTTTGTTCCCCCGTTTCAGATGACAAATCCACTGGAGGGCACTGTATACTTTCTGAATCTGAAATACGTTTCTTAGGGTACATTCTGTTGTATGTTTCAGATGATAAATCCACTAGAGGGCACTGTCTAAATTTTGCAAATCTTAAAAACAGTACTTAGAGTACTCTGGGTCCATTTTAGATGCCAAATCTACTAGATGGCATCTACGTTTTTGCTAATCTGAAATGCAGCATGCTCTGCTAGACTTCATTTCGAGTGACTTAAAAAAAATGTCAATGGAAATCAAGTTTTCCTGCTGAAAATATCTGTGGATGTGGATGACTGACAGATGTACTCTCTAATATCCTTTCAATGATATTAAACAAATCCACTAGAGGGCGGTGTCTACATTTTTAAAATCTGAAATGCGTTACTTAGGGTGCGTTTTGTTACGTGTACGTTTCAGATGACAAATCCACAAAATGTGCTGTCCACATTTTTTAAAATCTGAATTACACTATTTAGGGTACGTTTTGTTGTACGTTTTAGATGACAAATCCACTAGAGAGCGCTGTATGCGTGTTTTTAAAATGGAAATACACTACTTAGGGTACATTTTGTTTTATATTTCAGATTACTAATCCACTACAGGGTGCTTTCTATATTTTGATAATCTGAAAAACGTTACTTAGGTTACATTTGTTATACATCTCAGTTAACAAATCCACTAGAGGGCGATGTTTACATTTTTGCAAATTTTAAATGCAGCGTGCTTCATTTCTTCATGGCACTGCAATGAGTCCCAGTGACTGTAAAGGAATGTCAATAGAAATCAATGTTTTTCTCCCGAAATATCTGTGTACGGATGCATATGGTGATGTATTCTCTAATAAGCTTTCAATGATCTTAAACAAATCTACTAGAGGGTGCTGTCTACATTTTTTTAAATCTGACATACGTTACTTGGGGTACATTTTGTTGTACATCTCAGATGACAAATCCACTAGAGGGCGCTTTCTGCATTTTTGGAAATCTTAAATACGTTACTTAGGGTACACTTGGTTGTGCGTTTCAGATGACAAATCCACTAGAGGGCACTGTATGCATTTTGAATCTGAAATACGTTACTTAGGGTACATTTTGTTGTGTGCTGCGGATGACAAATTCACTAGAGGGTGCTGTATATATTTGGAATCTGAAATGCCTTACTTTCCACTAGAGGGTGCTGATTAAATTTTGTGAATCTGAAATGCGTTACTGAGGCTGAATTTTGTTGCACCTTTCAGATGACAAATCCACTAGAGGGCGATGTCTACATTTTGAATCTGAAATACGTTACTTAGGGTACATTTTGTTGCGCCTTTCAGATGACAAATCCACTAGAGGGCGCTGTCTACATTTTTGTGAATCTAAAATACATTACTTAGTGAACATTTTGAAGTATGTTTCATACGACGAATATACTGAAGGGCGCTGTCTAAATTTTGCAAATCTTAAACGCATTACTTAGGGTGCATTCTGTTGTACGTTTCAGATGCTAAATCCACTAGATGGCACTGTCTACATTTTTGCGAATGTTAAATGCAATTTGCTTTGCTAGACTTCATTCTGAGTGACTTAAAATTGTCAATAGAAATCAATGCTTTTCTGCTGAAAATGTCTGCATGCGGATGACTGACAGATGCATACTCTAATATGCTTTCAGGCAAGGTCTAACATCAGATCGGTGCCGGTTCCAGCGCTGTAGGCCACGGCGCGTCCCAGCTGAGGATCACACACTCTGGACATCTGACAACACTTCACAGGCCGAGGTCACAAGCCAAGCCTGCTGCTTTTATTCAGCCCAGCTGGCTCTCATTTTACGCCTTCAGCCGTGTTTGTGACTCCAAGTGGCCTGTGTTTTCACTGCTGGAGTCTGCCACCGTCTGCAGCCGGGGGGCGTCTACGGATCATGACCACAGCATGTGCAGTATAGGTAGGAGGAATCTAATGTTATATCCACATTGTGACTTGATGTAGGACAATAAGAATTATTAAATCATGTTTATTTTATTGTTTTATAGCCACAATGTGAAATAATTACCCTGACATTTGTATATGTTGTTCCGCTTTAAGAATGGAAGTCCTATGATGCTTAGCACTACTGAGAGTGTAACTATTGGGAATTGACTCGGTGTGTGTTTGGAGTTCGCTTCTGTTTTCAGTATGCAACAATCAGCTTCATCAGTAGTTAGTTTCATTTTAATCAAAGTTTCAGCCAATGAGAGAGCAGATACACACCAAATGGGAGGGGTTATAGACCTACAGCCAATAAAAGAGCAAGATAGAGGTCAAATGTAAGTTTGGGGAGGAGTTATAGACCTACAGCAAATGAGAGAGCAGACACAGGCCAAAGATAAGTTTGGGGAGGAGTTATAGACTTACAGCCAATGAGAGAGCAGACACATGCCAAAGATAAGTTTGGGGAGGAGTTATAGACTGGCAACCAATGAGAGAGCAGATGCACACCAAAGGGAGGATTTATAGACCTACAGCCAATGAGAAAGCAGATACATACCAAAGGGAAGTTTGGGGAGGAGTTAAAGACCTACAGCAAATGAGAGAGCAGACACATGCCAAAGATAAGTTTGGGGAGGAGTTACAGACTGGCAACCAATGAGAGAGCAGATGCACACCAAAGGGAGGAGTTATAGACCTACAGCGAATGAGAAAGCAGATACATACCAAAGGGAAGTTTGGGGAGGAGTTATAGACCTACAGCCAATGAGAGAGCAGACACATGCCAAAGATAAGTTTGGGGAGGAGTTACAGACTGGCAACCAATGAGAGAGCAGATGCACACCAAAGGGAGGAGTTGTAGACCTACAGCGAATGAGAAAGCAGATACATGTCAAAGGGAAGTTTGGGGAGGAGTTATAGACCTACAGCCAATGAGAGAGCAGATACACGCCAAAGGGAAGTTTGGGGAAGAGTTGTAGACCTACAGCCAATAAGAGAGCATATACATGCCAAAGGGAAGATTGGGGTGGAGTTATAGACCTACAGCCAACGAGAGACCAGATACATGCCTAAAAGGGAGGAGTTATAGACCTACAGCCAATGAGAGAGCAGTATAGAGGTCAACGAGAAGTTTTGGGAGGAGTTATAGACCTACAACCATTGAGAAAGTGGATACAAGCCAAAGGGAGGAGTTATAGGCCTTCAACCAATGAGAAAGCAGATACATGCTAAAGGGAGGAGTTATAGACCGACAGCCAATGAGAGAGCAGATACAAGCCAAAAGGAGGAGTTATAGACCTACAGCCAATAAGAGAGCAAGAAACAAAGGGAGAAGGTATAGACCTACAGCCAATGAGAGAGCAGATACATGCCTAAAAGGGAGGAGTTATAGACCTACAGCCAATGAGAGAGCAGATACAAGCCAAAGGGAGGAGTTATAGACCTACAGCCAATAAGAGAGCAAGAAACAAAGGGAGAAGTTATAGACCTACAGCCAATGAGAGAACAGATGCAAGCCAAGGGGAGGAGTTATAAACCTACAGCCAATAAGAGAGCAAGAAACAAAGGGAGAAGTTATAGACCTACAGCCAATGAGAGAACAGATGCACGTCAAAGGGAGGAGTTATAAATCTGCGACTAATCAGAGAGCAGATACATGCCGAGTGAAATTTGGGGAGGAGTTAAAGACCTACAACCAATGAGAGAGCAGATACACGACAAACGGAGGAGGTATAGACCTACAGCCAACGAGAGAGCAAGATAGAAGTCAAAGGTAAGTTTGGGGAGGAGTTAGAGATCTACAGCCAATGAGAAAGCAGATACACACCAAAGGTTGGAGTTAGAGACCTACAGCCAATGAAAAAGCTAGATACAAAGGGAGGAGCTATAGACCTACAATCAATTAGAGAGCAAGATCAAGGTAATTGTGTTATTGCCTGATTAAATGGACATGATTATGAAGGTGATTTTGCGTAGCTCGTCAGTGAACTGCAGCTCTGTGTAGTAAATGCTGCTCCATCTGTAAGCACCTGCTGGAGGTGTACTAGAGCCGGCTTCACTGATAAAAATCCTCTTCAAATAATCGCCTATCCCTAATGTATGCATGGATTATGCAATGATGTCCCAGCTAAACAATTTCCTCTGAAAATGCTGTTAGATATGTTTTCTCTAGTCACTGTTAAGCTCTTCAAAGGACACTGAAGGACACATCTTAGATTAGTTCAACAAATATCAGCTCCTTTCCATACTTCAAACCAAATTGCACTGAGAGTATCATTGCAGGATTGATTTTGATTACGCCTCTCTGTCTCTCCCATTTTCACCCTTTCATCTGGATTGCAGATCAAGTTTTATTTGCTAAACGTCATTTGATATTACCGATCAACTAAACATGCTCGCTGCTGTAATTATGGAGTTTCATTTGGCCAGATATTCAGTGATTTCAGTCACAGAATTGTCTGTATAATCAGCCCTTTAGTTGCTCTTATCGGCACGCCTGTTGTGCAAATCTGAGAGCAATTAACTGTGAGAGTGTGTGTTATTAGCCGTGACCTTTCAGGATTCTCCTTGGATGTTTTTTTTTTTTTAGAGGAAGATGAGGGTTGGCAGAGAGAAACGGAGGCTCTGAAACTTGTACCCATGATCCTTTGTGTTTTCAGTTAGTGTAATGTGTTGCAAATCGACCTGTTGTATCTCACAGACTTGATCTAAAGATGAAGCAATAGGTTATAAGTAAGCACACACTGAATCTGTCAACGCCCTGTCTTACTACTGCATATCTCCACTGTAATAATGTACTGTATGTTGTTTTGTGTTTATTTCTGGTTGTGAATTGCATTATGGGATGTTGATCTCTGCTCTGTCCACTTCTGATGTTGAAAATTCAACTCTACAGTTTAGCAAAGTGACTTTTATTGACATTTTACCCATTTGACTTAATATAATGTATAAGAAATGATATCTAGGGCAATAAATCTGTATAATAACAGAAAATGTACTGGTGGTTTGCTACAAAATCATTGTGGCTCCTGACGATAGAGGTTATGTAAAGCAAACCGATCTTTCGGTTCAAGATACTGTATATTTCTGGCAACATTATTGAGTCTAATTTAATTTATTTGACACATAAAGTAACAAAAACTCTGCTACATCTTTATTATCAATGATAACACACAATTAAAAAAAAAAGGTGACTCAACTTAAAATTGTATAGCTTTTTAGCTACCCTTTTTTTAGTTGACTCAACAAAAGATGCCCTATAATAAAAATCTGGCTGTACCAAGGCACAGTAGAATAATAAGAGATCAGTACATGGAGCCATGAGCCTCAGACACCACTGTTTACTGGTTATTATATAACTTTCATGAGTGTAAAACCCTGTTGGACAACAGGCTAATCGTAGGACAAAACACACTGTGATAAGACTCACATTTGCATGTAGGCCTACTTTAGGTCATTCATCCAGACCTGATATCATTAAGAGAACACAGACTCATACGTAAGTCTGAGATCATTCATATGCACGCCTCAGGCTGCGTTTGATAAGTAACAATGTTTTCTACTGAGCAAACAAGTGGGAAGTTTGCCTCCATAAGTTATTAAGGGCCCTGTCTCAGCAGCGTGTTTTCACACCTCTAGTTCAAAAAAAGTCAGGAAAGTGGGTGAGTCCAGCTTTGTTTAGGTGGAAGTGTCGAGTGGGAAAAGGGTTTGCATGAAAGAGGGAAGGGTTTGCATGAAAAGGGGAGTTTCAGTTCGAGTACAGACGGATTTTCACAGCAACACAAACACAGATGCAGGGGAGATGGACAGTGACTAAGTTTACATGGACATCAGTAATTGAATTATTTGCCTTAATTTGAATAACACAATAATAATTCAGTTAAAGTCATTGCGTCACCACGATATCCACATTTCCTCCGGAGTTTCATGTAATTTTTGATGTTTCATTCTTAATTTGTTGACTTTAACTGCAGTTTGGCTCTTTCACTTTGATTCAGGAACATTTCATGCATGCCTCCGTGACAAACGAGATATTGGATGTGAGGAACTGCTGGAAGAGGGTTGTTTTAATGGAATTTTTGATACAGCATGCCGTATGGGAGAAAAAAAAATTTTCTCAGTAGATGCAGAGACTCGGAGATGCAGAGAACAGTGTCAAACCATGTGTATAGACTGTCTTGTCACAAAATGTGGCCAAAATCTTATGCGGCGAAAATCCTACACAACGGTAATAGATTGATTAAGTTGTTTACTTGTTTACGCTCGGAGAGCAGCATTTACAGCGGATCTTTTAGCCCATAATTTTGTAGTAATATTAACGTACTGTAAACTTTAAACTACTTAACTAAATATTTTTGACTAAGGTATGTCTTTAAAAACTGAAAGAGTACTGCTGACGATACTAACTAACTTTGCCGTCTAAATAAATATAAACAAAGACATTGATCGCGCACTTACCAAATCTGAAGAGACAGGACAATCAGCACAAACTGGATCTGCGTTTTTTTTTAAGAGAAGACGAGAGGCAAATCCGGATTTTACCATTTCCATATGTGAAAAGCTCTCGGGTAAAAAACGTATTTTTGTCGCATGTTAGCAGACCACTGTAATCCTCAAATGTGGGTCTTCTCATCGCGGAAAAAAAATGGAAACAAAAACTTCGTTGCGGCACATTTATAAACGCAACACTGTCGACCCATGTCTCTGAAAAATTCTTCTTCTTCTACTTGTTTTAATTACGGTTGGCAACACAACATGGCGTCTCTCTGAACACTGTAACAGATAAAAACAGTCTTCGAAGCTATATCATGCATATTAATGAAGTTGCACCTCATTCACAATAGAGCGCGCTGATTGGTTCGAACCAAGTCTTTGTCATGAATTAATGCTGAAAGCTCAAAGAAGTCACGTTGTACTCGCCGGTACAGACATCCAGTCTCCACGCTGGAATTTACACAATGGTCTCAAGGCCGTGACGCTTGAACATTTCTTTTTCAAACCGGAAGAGCGAATTTGCTCGGAATAACGCAAAAACAACCAATTTTCACTCTTTAGTAAAATATATGTGTCCTAATAGTGTTTATAGCAGCGTGGGATATATGAATGTCAATAACTTAACAAATGTGTTTTGGTGTTCTGTGACCCTTTAAAGCTTATATTTAACTCACTAAGTATGTGGGACTTTAATTTTTTTAAATGCAACCACACATTGTTTACTATGTGTTACTGGGCAACGACAGCACGAGACGTTTTAAAATGCTGGTCAGGATCCAAAATGCAAGATTTACAGAATATACATTTATTCAGCTGCACTCTGAAGAGGCATAAGGTGTGTTTTATTGTATCTTTTGTTAAATTATGGTGTTTATTTGAAGAGTATGTTTCAACAAACACATGTAGACTGCTGAATCATATCGGATTACTCAGCTCAACTGTCATCTGTTCATGCAGATGATATCAAGTCCTGGCTGTGTTTTCTTTGACATTCATTCATTCATTTTCTTTTCGGCTCAGTCCCTCCCAAGTAGCAAAGAATTCTGGCCCAGATTTGGCATAAAGCTGGCATTCATCCGGGACTGGCATACAGCATGTGGGCCAAACATGGCCCAGGTTTGACAGAAGTGGCACCATCTTTAGGGTAGCACACAATACTTGGGCCAGATGTCAAATGTAGTATTTGGCCCAGATGTTATAAATTGATATGTGGGCCATGTAAGTTTGGCTTATCGTGACCCACATTTAAAATACCTTTTTATTATTTTAAAATAAAGAAAAAAATCAGGTCACTTCGAGAAAAAGCCCACCCATAGCATGCCTAAAGTGCAATGCTTCATGGGTTTATCAATTTCATTGTAGTCATGACCAGGGCCGACCCGTCCTACAGGCAATATAGGCGGTCGCCTAGGGCTCCGCGTTTCTTGGAGGGCCCCACAAAAGCTACTCTTAGATATTTATTGTGAGCATAAGCGTGAGGACAAGCGCGTACGTTTAAGTCATGAACAACGCACATTGCGCAATGGACAAACCCCACTGAACGTGAAACAATTCACAACGATGATGAGAAGAAACAAAAAAAATATGTTTCATTAAAAGAATAGCTCTGTATAATTCATACACGACAAAGCTGAAAACGATAATAAATACACAACAACAGTATGAATAAAAGCAGAAAGTATTAGAAACATACCCAGCAGCACCACACTCTATTTTGCATAACACCGCACGCAATCAGCTACTGGGTGAACTAGAATGCCGTAACGTATTCCTACACAGCCACATATCTCTCCAAATTGCTCACGTTCAATATAAACCCGAATAAGTCCTTGTAATATAACATCTCAAGTGTCGTTGCTGTTTGTGATCGATCTTAATCGAATTTTAATTTGAAATGAAAAGGCGTCCAAAAAGGCATCTTTCCGGAGCCGAAATAAAAGAAGAAAAGAAAAGCAGAGGAAAAAAGCAAGCTCAAAGTAATGTTCTGCTATGCATAATGCATTATTAAGTAGTACTTTGCAATACTTGCAAACTTATTTGTTTAATTGAGTAAATATTTTTACATATAGATTAAATATGTTACATTTATTAAAAATGTATACATTTAAATATTAAAATTAGTCTCTTTTTTGTGTGCTTTCTTACTGTTTTTACACCAGTGGACCCAATTGTTTTTTTTATCTTGCCTAGGGCCCCTATCTGACCCAGTTCAGGCTTAGGACATACTCACACTATGTACAGTTGCCTTGAACCGGGCCAAAGCACGCTTGTCCCCCCTCCCGTCTCCCCCGACGGCCCGCACTCACATTACATTCGGGCCTGGGCACGCTTTCGTCATTGATGACGCGCTGTTCAGAAGCGCTCTCGCTCAGCACAGTGGAAATTTCTTTAATTATATCGTTTAAGTCGTTTGATATGCGGCGACACGCTGTCAAACATTTCGCCGAACAGATCAGCCACTTTTGACGCTCATAAACAATCATAAAGTCCTCGTGCTGCAGGAATTAGGAGGTTTGCTGAAGGTGCAGCTGTTGCGCAGTGAGGGGTTTGCGTCTTTAATAATCTACGACAGTTTGCGTTCATTGAACAGTACGAATGATTAATTAATCCATATGAAACAGTCGATTAAAAGTCACGTCTCGCTTTCAGTTTCGGGCTCAAGCATGCTTGCACTCACACACAAGCGTACTGCGCCAAAGCCCATGTGAACCGCGCTCTGGCCCACCTCTTCCAACCGGGCCAGGGCCGGCCAAGTGTACCGTGCCTGAGCCCGATTCAGAGCTCTCACACTTCTCAAACGATCTGGGAAACAGGCCTGGGCACGGTTCGGATAGCATAGTGTGAGTACGCCCTTAGTTATGGGTTATTATCTTGGCTGAGACTTGGCCCAGATATGGTCCATGTTTGGCCCTTGTCTGGAAGCCAGACTTGGTCCAGTCATGTACCGTAATTCACTGCGGCATGTGGGCCAAGCAAAAGCTGATTGTGTGGGCCAGAGCTGGGCCAGAGATGTTTTGCTATGTGGGCTGCATTCACACTCATACACTACGGCCAATTTAGCTTATTCAATTCCCCTATAGCACATGTGTTTGGACTGTGGGGGAAACCGGAGCACCCGGAGGAAACCCACACCAACACGGGGAGAACATGCAAACGCCAAACAGAGGCTCGAACCAAAGACCTTCTTGCTGTGATGTGATTGTGCTACCCACTGTGCCACTGTGATGCTTTTTTGACATTATCGCTTTAAAATACAACACAATACATCTTTATCTGTCTGTTTTGTAAATTTTATTAATAATTTAGTTTTTCGCCACATCTCGTCAGCAAAATAGGTTAACGTTACTCTGACTGGGTTTATATTTGCCCGTGTTCAGCGTACATCATGCAGGTACACAGTGTAAAAATGTTTAATCTTCAAAAAAACTGCTCAAATTATTTGAATATTCCTTTAAGCGGCTGCATTAGACCAGCGAAGCATAGAAAATATGTTGAACATTACTTCCAGCGCGCCCTAAAAAATACTACATTTAAAATACAAATGCATGATTGGTTTCAGGCTTGGGTGAGAAAGCAGAAAGGACAAGACATTTTTTATTTATTTTTTTTTGTCTGGGAAGGTTCATAGGATGCGTTTTCATTTCACACCTCCAGCAGAAGAAGATTCATGAGGGCTCCACCTGTCAGCAAGATAAATCGCACACATTACTGCACATTTACTGTACCATCAAGACCTTTCATTCCTGTAGCACCACATAGAGACGTAAATGTCAGGATGGGGCAGTCGGGGTTTCTTTAGCTTTTAAAAATGAGTTTGTGTGTTAGAAGCGGCTCTCTTTAACCCTCCTGTGGTCTTATAATTGTGTATACACTATTCGTCCTTTGGGACAAAATGAACTGCCTTTATTAAACCTCTAAAATAAAGCAGATCAATTTAAGTTCAATCACATCTTGATCACACACTCAGTGAATGTTTTCCCTCATCAGTGTGCAGTATTTCACTCAGTGGACAACACTTCACTCTCACTACAGTAAAGGCGGGAACTTATCATGATAAAATACCTGCAGGAGTGGAGAATGAGTACATCCCATTTTGAAAATTAATATTTTATCCATTTATCATTTAATATAAATCATATATTTTGTTGCATTTGAACAAAAACGATTTATTAAACAGATATATTTATTAAAAAATATTTCAGTCACCAAACATCTTTATCAATAAAAAGATAATACACTTAAATGAATGCAAAACAGTACAAAACAATGACAAAGTACAAAATGTAAACACAATTTTATATTTTTTTTTTCTCTTGATTTTTGCTCTTTATTTAAACAAATTTTTTTATTATTTTTCCCTAACATATAAATTTGAGCGTACTTATTTTTGTACTAACATTATCGTAAGATATTTGGTTAGATTAGCTTCAGATTCGGCTTCAGTACTGACTAATCTAATGTACATGCACAAATATAATATTGTAGAGCTTCCTGTAGAAAATATGAATTTAAAAGAGAGATTTGTGGGGGGTAAACTCATTCGTGTAACTATATCTCTGTGCATGCAGCATCAGGTTTCTATTTTCCTTCTTCTTTTCTTTCTTTATTTTTTGGCAGTGTTGATTAAAACAAATTACACCTTTTTTCGGTGGCTTGAACACAATGGCCAATCAGATGCATTTATTCACCACTGAAAACACTTTAATGGCTGAAGTCCCTCATCATAAACAATACAGTAAATTTGACAGCTTCAGCGATTATAACAGGAGTTATTGTCGTCATGTTAAATAAATGTTTTGTCTCAGCAATATATGTATATTTCTTTTAAATGATGTCAACAACACAAACTAACAAAAGTTTCAAAGAGAAAGTAATCAGGAGAATAGACAGATCAGTTTGTCTTCTCTTTTACTACAAGCTCTGCTGAATGCTTGATTCTAATTGGCTGATGGTCACTCTGAGGTGTTTAGTTGTTGTCAGATAAATGCACAGCTAAAGTAGTTCCAGCAGGTTTTGAGTGCAATACAGCTCCATATCACTACACCGAGTTATTTCACAGCTTCAACAGTCAAAAATGACATCAAAACACAACAGAAGGCTTTGGAGTAGTGCTAGGGAACTAGTGCTACACACAGGAGTCAACAATATGCTGAATGTACTGTAGTACTGTATGTCTCATACGAAATAGAAAATACTTTTTAATAGTAATTAAGTTTTAAATTCAAGTACCTGCTTGTGTAGTAACTTTATTTGTTGTGCATTATTGGGGCAATTTAATTATTGCTTGTTCCCTTGATAATGGAACGGCAAAAGATGTGAAGGATGTTTCTGCCAAAAAATGAAAAATAAAATAGGGGTAACGCAATTGTGGCTTATCTCATAATTCTGACTTTATAACACACAATTGTGGCTTATCTCATAATTCATACCTTATAAAACAGAATAGCAACTTCTATCTCATAATTCTGACATTATAACACAACTTTTATCTCAGAATTGTGTTCATATCATAAAAATTTGCAAATTTTATATCGGAATTGTGATTTTATAACATGCAAATGCAACTTTTGTCTCATAATTCTGCCTTTATAATTCACAATTGCAATTTTTATCTCATAATTCTGACTTTATAACTCATAATTGTGAGTTTTATTTTATAATTCTGACTTTATAACTCACATTTGTGACTTTTATCTCATAATTCTGACTTTATAACTCACATTTGTGGCTTATCTCATAATTCTGACTTTATAACTCACATTTGTGACTTTTATCTCATAATTCTGACTTTATAACTCACAATTGTGGCTTATCTCATAATTCTGACTTTATAACTCACAATTGTGGCTTATCTCATAATTCTGACTTTATAACTCACAATTGTGGCTTATCTCAGAATTCATACCTTATAACACAGAATAGCAACTTCTATCTCATAATTCTGACATTATAACACATAACTTTTATCTCAGAATTGTGTTCATATCATAAAAATTTGCAAATTTTATATCGGAATTGTGATTTTATAACATGCAAATGCAACTTTTGTCTCATAATTCTGCCTTTATAATTCACAATTGCAATTTTTATCTCATAATTTTGACTTTATAACTCATAATTGTGAGTTTTATTTTAGAATTCTGACTTTATAACACAGAATTACAACTTTTATTCCATAATTCTGACTTTATCACTCACATTTGTGACTTTTATCTCATAATTCTGACTTTATAACTCACATTTGTGACTTTTATCTCATAATTCTGACTTTATAACTCACATTTGTGACTTTTATCTCATAATGCTGACTTTATAACTCACATTTGTGACTTTTATCTCATAATTCTGACTTTATAACTCACATTTGTGGCTTATCTCATAATTCTGACTTTATAACTCACAATTGTGGCTTATCTCATAATTCTGACTTTATAACTCACAATTGTGGCTTATCTCATAATTCTGACTTTATAACTCACAATTATGGCTTATCTCATAATTCTGACTTTATAACTCACAATTGTGGCTTATCTCAGAATTCTGACTTTATAACTCACAATTGTGGCTTATCTCAGAATTCATACCTTATAACACAGAATAGCAACTTCTATCTCATAATTCTGACATTATAACACATAACTTTTATCTCAGAATTGTGTTCATATCATAAAAATTTGCAAATTTTATATCGGAATTGTGATTTTATAACATGCAAATGCAACTTTTGCCTCATAATTCTGCCTTTATAATTCACAATTGCAATTTTTATCTCATAATTTTGACTTTATAACTCAGAATTGTGAGTTTTATTTTATAATTCTGACTTTATAACACAGAATTACGACTTTTATTCCATAATTCTGACTTTATAACTCACATTTGTGACTTTTATCTCATAATTCTGACTTTATAACTCACATTTGTGACTTTTATCTCATAATTCTGATTTTATAACTCACATTTGTGACTTTTATCTCATAATTCTGACTTTATAACTCACAATTGTGGCTTATCTCATAATTCTGACTTTATAACTCACAATTGTGGCTTATCTCATAATTCTGACTTTATAACTCACAATTGTGGCTTATCTCATAATTCTGACTTTATAACTCACAATTGTGGCTTATCTCATAATTCTGACTTTATAACTCACAATTATGGCTTATCTCATAATTCTGACTTTATAACTCACAATTATGGCTTATCTCATAATTCTGACTTTATAACTCACAATTGTGGCTTATCTCATAATTCTGACTTTATAACTCACAATTGTGGCTTATCTCAGAATTCATACCTTATAACACAGAATAGCAACTTCTATCTCATAATCCTGACATTATAACACATAACTTTCATCTCAGAATTGTGTTCATATCATAAAAATTAGCAAATTTTATATCGGAATTGTGATTTTATAACATGGAAATGCAATTTTTATCTCATAATTTTGACTTTATAACTCAGAATTGTGACTTTTATTTTATAATTCTGACTTTATAACCCAGAATTACGACTTTTATTCAATAATTCTGACTTTATAACTCACATTTGTGACTTTTATCTCATAATTCTGACTAGATAACACAGAATTGTGACTTTTATTCCATAATTCTGACTTTATAACTCACATTTGGGACTTTTATCTCAGAATTCTGACTTATTAACTTGAAATTGTGACTTATCTCAGAATTTTGATTTATAACTCACAATTCAGAGTTCTACACTCAAAAAATACTTAATACTTAATTAAATGAGCTGAATCAACAGGAGTTGATTATTTTGGGACAACTTAATTGTTTTATGTTTAATCCACTCAAATTTGCAAAAACAATTAAGATAACTTAATCGACTTTATAACTCAGAATTGACTTTATAACCTCTGACTTTATAACTCAGAATTGCGACTTTTATCTCAGAGTTCCAATTTTTTTCTGATTTAGCATTTCTACAAAAAGTCACAATAACCATTTTATTTTTGTATTCATTGGCTGAAATGGGCTTCCACAGTTAAGTGAAAGAATTTATGATAAAAGATTTATCAGCTGAAAATGTGGCTATATTCTAGTGCTCCCTCCCTCCGCTCAGCCCTTCAGCAAATGCATCAGAAACACAGAAGCGTCTGCTTGACATGACAGAAAAGGATATCATGAGGTGAGCAGAGACGCGTAGCAGCATTTCCATACATTTCTCACAGGGCAGCTGTCAAACGCATCAAATCTGGCATTAAAGAGTGCTGACGGACTCCAGATGAGCTGCAGAAAATACACACGCACGCAAATCTCTGGGGCCCGAGCAATCATCTGCCCTATTTTGTTGAGCAAAATAGACTACGTAACATTTTGCATGGAGCATCATACTGTATCACTGCCATATTATTGAAACATCTTAAAATCTCTTTCTGCTTTTAAATGAAATTATATATTTTATGCAAACTAATTGTGTTAATTTTAAACTATTTGCTTGTAATTTTAACAAATACACTGTAAAAAGTGATTTGATTCTTTTCTCAAAAAACAGAGAGTAAACTTGTAACTTAAAAAATTAGGTCAACTAATCGCTTTAAAAGCAACAGGTTTACTCACTTTATTAAAGTAAAGCAACTAATCGCTTTAAAAGCAACAGGTTTACTCACTTTATTAAAGTAAAGTCAACTAATCGCTTTAAAAGCAACAGGTTTACTCACTTTATTAAAGTAAAGCAACTAATCGCTTTAAAAGCAACAGGTTTACTCACTTTATTAAAGTAAAGTCAACTAATCGCTTTAAAAGCAACAGGTTTACTCACTTTATTAAAGTAAAGTCAACTAATCGCTTTAAAAGCAACAGGTTTACTCACTTTATTAAAGTAAAGTCAACTAATCGCTTTAAAAGCAACAGGTTTACTCACTTTATTAAAGTAAAGTCAACTAATCGCTTTAAAAGCAACAGGTTTACTCACTTTATTAAAGTAAAGTCAACTAATCGCTTTAAAAGCAACAGGTTTACTCACTTTATTAAAGTAAAGTCAACTAATCGCTTTAAAAGCAACAGGTTTACTCACTTTATTAAAGTAAAGTCAACTAATTGCTTTAAAAGCAACAGGTTTACTCACTTTATTAAAGTAAAGTCAACTAATCGCTTTAAAAGCAACAGGTTTACTCACTTTATAAAGTAAAGTCAACTAATCGCTTTAAAAGCAACAGGTTTACTCACTTTATTAAAGTAAAGTCAACTAATCGCTTTAAAAGCAACAGGTTTACTCACTTTATGAAGTCAACTAATCTCTTTAAAAGCAACAGGTTTACTCACTTTATGAAGTCAACTAATCGCTTTAAAAGCAACAGGTTTACTCACTTTATGAAGTCAACTAATCGCTTTAAAAGCAACAGGTTTACTCACTTTATGAAGTCAACTAATCGCTTTAAAAGCAACAGGTTTACTCACTTTATGAAGTCAACTAATCGCTTTAAAAGCAACAGGTTTACTCACTTTATGAAGTCAACTAATCGCTTTAAAAGCAACAGGTTTACTCACTTTATGAAGTCAACTAATCGCTTTAAAAGCAACAGGTTTACTCACTTTATGAAGTCAACTAATCGCTTTAAAAGCAACAGGTTTACTCACTTTATGAAGTCAACTAATCGCTTTAAAAGCAACAGGTTTACTCACTTTATTAAAGTAAAGTCAACTAATCGCTTTAAAAGCAACAGGTTTACTCACTTTATGAAGTCAACTAATCGCTTTAAAAGCAACAGGTTTACTCACTTTATGAAGTCAACTAATCGCTTTAAAAGCAACAGGTTTACTCACTTTATGAAGTCAACTAATCGCTTTAAAAGCAACAGGTTTACTCACTTTATTAAAGTAAAGTCAACTAATCGCTTTAAAAGCAACAGGTTTACTCACTTTATTGAAGTAAAGTCAACTAATCGCTTTAAAAGCAACAGGTTTACTCACTTTATAAAGTCAACTAATCGCTTTAAAAGCAACAGGTTTACTCACTTTATGAAGTCAACTAATCGCTTTAAAAGCAACAGGTTTACTCACTTTATGAAGTCAACTAATCGCTTTAAAAGCAACAGGTTTACTCACTTTATGAAGTCAACTAATCGCTTTAAAAGCAACAGGTTTACTCACTTTATGAAGTCAACTAATCGCTTTAAAAGCAACAGGTTTACTCACTTTATGAAGTCAACTAATTGCTTTAAAAGCAACAGGTTTACTCACTTTATGAAGTCAACTAATCGCTTTAAAAGCAACAGGTTTACTCACTTTATGAAGTCAACTAATCGCTTTAAAAGCAACAGGTTTACTCACTTTATTAAAGTAAAGTCAACTAATCGCTTTAAAAGCAACAGGTTTACTCACTTTATAAAGTCAACTAATCGCTTTAAAAGCAACAGGTTTACTCACTTTATTAAAGTAAAGTCAACTAATCGCTTTAAAAGCAACAGGTTTACTCACTTTATAAAGTCAACTAATCGCTTTAAAAGCAACAGGTTTACTCACTTTATTAAAGTAAAGTCAACTAATCGCTTTAAAAGCAACAGATTTACTCACTTTATGAAGTCAACTAATCGCTTTAAAAGCAACAGGTTTACTCACTTTATGAAGTCAACTAATCGCTTTAAAAGCAACAGGTTTACTCACTTTATGAAGTCAACTAATCGCTTTAAAAGCAACAGGTTTACTCACTTTATGAAGTCAACTAATCGCTTTAAAAGCAACAGGTTTACTCACTTTATGAAGTCAACTAATCGCTTTAAAAGCAACAGGTTTACTCACTTTATATAGTCAACTAATCGCTTTAAAAGCAACAGGTTTACTCACTTTATGAAGTCAACTAATCACTTTAAAAGCAACAGGTTTACTCACTTTATTAAAGTAAAGTCAACTAATCGCTTTAAAAGCAACAGGTTTACTCACTTTATGAAGTCAACTAATCACTTTAAAAGCAACAGGTTTACTCACTATTAAAGTCAACTAATCGCTTTAAAAGCAACAGGTTTACTCACTTTATGAAGTCAACTAATCTCTTTAAAAGCAACAGGTTTACTCACTTTATTAAAGTCAACTAATCGCTTTAAAAGCAACAGGTTTACTCACTTTACGAAGTCAACTAATCTCTTTAAAAGCAACAGGTTTACTCACTTTATTAAAGTCAACTAATCGCTTTAAAAGCAACAGGTTTACTCACTTTACGAAGTCAACTAATCGCTTTAAAAGCAACAGGTTTACTCACTTTATGAAGTCAACTAATCGCTTTAAAAGCAACAGGTTTACTCACTTTATTAAAGTAAAGTCAACTAATCGCTTTAAAAGCAACAGGTTTACTCACTTTATTAAAGTAAAGTCAACTAATCGCTTTAAAAGCAACAGGTTTACTCACTTTATGAAGTCAATCAATCTCTTTAAAAGCAACAGGTTTACTCACTTTATTAAAGTCAACTAATCGCTTTAAAAGCAACAGGTTTACTCACTTTATGAAGTCAACTAATCGCTTTAAAAGCAACAGGTTTACTCACTTTATGAAGTCAACTAATCGCTTTAAAAGCAACAGGTTTACTCACTTTATGAAGTCAACTAATCGCTTTAAAAGCAACAGGTTTACTCACTTTATGAAGTCAACTAATCGCTTTAAAAGCAACAGGTTTACTCACTTTATGAAGTCAACTAATCGCTTTAAAAGCAACAGGTTTACTCACTTTATAAAGTCAACTAATCGCTTTAAAAGCAACAGGTTTACTCACTTTATGAAGTCAACTAATCGCTTTAAAAGCAACAGGTTTACTCACTTTATGAAGTCAACTAATCATTTTAAAAGCAACAGGTTTACTCACTTTATTAAAGTAAAGTCAACTAATCGCTTTAAAAGCAACAGGTTTACTCACTTTATGAAGTCAACTAATCTCTTTAAAAGCAACAGGTTTACTCACTTTATTAAAGTCAACTAATCGCTTTAAAAGCAACAGGTTTACTCACTTTATGAAGTCAACTAATCTCTTTAAAAGCAACAGGTTTACTCACTTTATTAAAGTCAACTAATCGCTTTAAAAGCAACAGGTTTACTCACTTTATGAAGTCAACTAATCTCTTTAAAAGCAACAGGTTTACTCACTTTATTAAAGTCAACTAATCTCTTTAAAAGCAACAGGTTTACTCACTTTATTAAAGTCAACTAATCGCGTTAAAAGCAACAGGTTTACTCACTTTATGAAGTCAACTAATCTCTTTAAAAGCAACAGGTTTACTCACTTTATTAAAGTCAACTAATCGCTTTAAAAGCAACAGGTTTACTCACTTTATGAAGTCAACTAATCGCTTTAAAAGCAACAGGTTTACTCACTTTATGAAGTCAACTAATCGCTTTAAAAGCAACAGGTTTACTCACTTTATTAAAGTAAAGTCAACTAATCGCTTTAAAAGCAACAGGTTTACTCACTTTATGAAGTCAACTAATCTCTTTAAAAGCAACAGGTTTACTCACTTTATGAAGTCAACTAATCGCTTTAAAAGCAACAGGTTTACTCACTTTATGAAGTCAACTAATCGCTTTAAAAGCAACAGGTTTACTCACTTTATGAAGTCAACTAATCGCTTTAAAAGCAACAGGTTTACTCACTTTATTAAAGTCAACTAATCGCTTTAAAAGCAACAGGTTTACTCACTTTATGAAGTCAACTAATCGCTTTAAAAGCAACAGGTTTACTCACTTTATGAAGTCAACTAATCGCTTTAAAAGCAACAGGTTTACTCACTTTATTAAAGTAAAGTCAACTAATCGCTTTAAAAGCAACAGGTTTACTCACTTTATGAAGTCAACTAATCTCTTTAAAAGCAACAGGTTTACTCACTTTATGAAGTCAACTAATCGCTTTAAAAGCAACAGGTTTACTCACTTTATTAAAGTAAAGTCAACTAATCGCTTTAAAAGCAACAGGTTTACTCACTTTATGAAGTCAACTAATCTCTTTAAAAGCAACAGGTTTACTCACTATTAAAGTCAACTAATCGCTTTAAAAGCAACAGGTTTACTCACTTTATGAAGTCAACTAATCTCTTTAAAAGCAACAGGTTTACTCACTTTATTAAAGTCAACTAATCACTTTAAAAGCAACAGGTTTACTCACTTTATGAAGTCAACTAATCACTTTAAAAGCAACAGGTTTACTCACTTTATGAAGTCAACTAATCGCTTTAAAAACAACAGGTTTACTCACTTTATGAAGTCAACTAATCACTTTAAAAGCAACAGGTTTACTCACTTTATTAAAGTGAAGTCAACTAATCGCTTTAAAAGCAACAGGTTTACTCACTTTATGAAGTCAACTAATCTCTTTAAAAGCAATAGGTTTACACACTATTAAAGTCAACTAATCGCTTTAAAAGCAACAGGTTTACTCACTTTATGAAGTCAACTAATCTCTTTAAAAGCAACAGGTTTACTCACTATTAAAGTCAACTAATCTCTTTAAAAGCAACAGGTTTACTCACTTTATGAAGTCAACTAATCGCTTTAAAAGCAACAGGTTTACTCACTTTATGAAGTCAACTAATCTCTTTAAAAGCAATAGGTTTACACACTATTAAAGTCAACTAATCGCTTTAAAAGCAACAGGTTTACTCACTTTATGAAGTCAACTAATCTCTTTAAAAGCAACAGGTTTACTCACTATTAAAGTCAACTAATCTCTTTAAAAGCAACAGGTTTACTCACTTTATTAAAGTCAACTAATCGCTTTAAAAGCAACAGGTTTACTCACTTTACGAAGTCAACTAATCTCTTTAAAAGCAACAGGTTTACTCACTTTATTAAAGTCAACTAATCGCTTTAAAAGCAACAGGTTTACTCACTTTATGAAGTCAACTAATCGCTTTAAAAGCAACAGGTTTACTCACTTTATAAAGTAAAGTCAACTAATCGCTTTAAAAGCAACAGGTTTACTCACTTTATTAAAGTAAAGTCAACTAATCGCTTTAAAAGCAACAGGTTTACTCACTTTATAAAGTAAAGTCAACTAATCGCTTTAAAAGCAACAGGTTTACTCACTTTATTAAAGTAAAGTCAACTAATCGCTTTAAAAGCAACAGGTTTACTCACTTTATGAAGTCAACTAATCTCTTTAAAAGCAACAGGTTTACTCACTTTATGAAGTCAACTAATCGCTTTAAAAGCAACAGGTTTACTCACTTTATGAAGTCAACTAATCACTTTAAAAGCAACAGGTTTACTCACTTTATAAAGTAAAGTCAACTAATCGCTTTAAAAGCAACAGGTTTACTCACTTTATTAAAGTAAAGTCAACTAATCTCTTTAAAAGCAACAGGTTTACTCACTTTACGAAGTCAACTAATCTCTTTAAAAGCAACAGGTTTACTCACTTTATTAAAGTCAACTAATCGCTTTAAAAGCAACAGGTTTACTCACTTTATGAAGTCAACTAATCGCTTTAAAAGCAACAGGTTTACTCACTTTATAAAGTAAAGTCAACTAATCGCTTTAAAAGCAACAGGTTTACTCACTTTATTAAAGTAAAGTCAACTAATCGCTTTAAAAGCAACAGGTTTACTCACTTTATAAAGTAAAGTCAACTAATCGCTTTAAAAGCAACAGGTTTACTCACTTTATTAAAGTAAAGTCAACTAATCGCTTTAAAAGCAACAGGTTTACTCACTTTATGAAGTCAACTAATCTCTTTAAAAGCAACAGGTTTACTCACTTTATGAAGTCAACTAATCGCTTTAAAAGCAACAGGTTTACTCACTTTATGAAGTCAACTAATCACTTTAAAAGCAACAGGTTTACTCACTTTATAAAGTAAAGTCAACTAATCGCTTTAAAAGCAACAGGTTTACTCACTTTATTAAAGTAAAGTCAACTAATCTCTTTAAAAGCAACAGGTTTACTCACTTTATGAAGTCAACTAATCGCTTTAAAAGCAACAGGTTTACTCACTTTATGAAGTCAACTAATCGCTTTAAAAGCAACAGGTTTACTCACTTTATGAAGTCAACTAATCACTTTAAAAGCAACAGGTTTACTCACTTTATAAAGTAAAGTCAACTAATCGCTTTAAAAGCAACAGGTTTACTCACTTTATTAAAGTAAAGTCAACTAATCGCTTTAAAAGCAACAGGTTTACTCACTTTATAAAGTCAACTAATCGCTTTAAAAGCAACAGGTTTACTCACTTTATGAAGTCAACTAATCGCTTTAAAAGCAACAGGTTTACTCACTTTATGAAGTCAACTAATCGCTTTAAAAGCAACAGGTTTACTCACTTTATTAAAGTCAACTAATCGCTTTAAAAGCAACAGGTTTACTCACTTTATTAAAGTCAACTAATCGCTTTAAAAGCAACAGGTTTACTCACTTTATGAAGTCAACTAATCTCTTTAAAAGCAACAGGTTTACTCACTTTATTAAAGTAAAGTCAACTAATCGCTTTAAAAGCAACAGGTTTACTCACTTTATGAAGTCAACTAATCTCTTTAAAAGCAACAGGTTTACTCACTTTATGAAGTCAACTAATCGCTTTAAAAGCAACAGGTTTACTCACTTTATGAAGTCAACTAATCGCTTTAAAAGCAACAGGTTTACTCACTTTATGAAGTCAACTAATCGCTTTAAAAGCAACAGGTTTACTCACTTTATTAAAGTAAAGTCAACTAATCGCTTTAAAAGCAACAGGTTTACTCACTTTATTAACATACACTTTATTATTATACATTTAAAGTATTTACAATTTGACTTTGTCTATTAAAGTCACCAATTCTGCATCAGTTTGACCAAAAATATATTAAATAATAAATAATGCTTTAAAAAATATATTACTTTAAAATGTTTTTTTTTTTCCTTTTTTTGTAATCTGTATTATTATTATTTATATTATTATCTTGGTAGTATAGTTGTAAGTTGTCTTATTATGGGTAGTGTAGTTGTAGTTTGTGCAGTCTGTGATCAAACGTGCGAATGGTTTTAGCGACTCCTTCCACGTTCACATGCCTAAAGAAAGTGCATCCATCAAATAGAGTTTAATCTCTGGAACAAAGATGAATCTTGTGGCAGTGAATGAGATCTTTGACTCTGCGAGGCTGGGATGGAAATGAGAGCGTGTTTTCTGGGGCCGCGGAGCCGTACCTCTCTCTTTGTGCTGCTGTTCCTGGACTCTCCAGGGAAGATGGATGTCTTTTCAACCCTTACATCTGACTTGTCAACATAAATCATGGAGAACTGGGCCAAACAGGGGCCATTGGCATCAAACTGATGGGAAAAAATTTACTCACGGCTTGACTGTGAAGTGGACTCATTAGGACACGTTTAACTCCTGATGATAAGCTGAGATTGAGACATATGCGCGGTGTCATGCATGCGTGTGACATATTAATGTGCCTCCAATAGGAAACGTGTCAAGCACTTTTGTAATTACTGCTTTTCCGAGCTCATAGCAGGTATCCTTCAAAATAACTCATGCAGAAAATGAGTGAAGCCATCTGAACCATCTAAGAGAAGTCTAAACCAGCTACGACCCTTATAAACCTGCTAATACTGGTCTAGACCAACTAAGACCAGTTTAAACCATCTAAGAAAAGTCTAAACCAGTGAATAAGAGTCTAAACCAGCTAAGAAGAGTGTAAACCATCTAAGAGCCGTCTAAACCAGCTACGACCCTTTTAAACCTGCTAATACTGGTCTAGACCAACTAAGACCAGTTTAAACCATCTAAGAACAGTCTAAACCAGTGAATAAGAGTCTAAACCAGCTAAGAAGAGTGTAAACCATCTAAGAGCCATCTAAACCAGCTACGACCCTTTTAAACCTGCTAAAACTGGTCTAAACCTACTAAGACCAGTTTAAACCATCTAAGAAAAGTCTAAAACAGTGAATAACAGTCTAAACCAGCTAAAAACAGTCTACACCAGCTAAGACCAGTCTAAACCAGCTAAGAACAGTCTAAACCATCTAAGAGCAGTCTAAACCAGCTAATACCATTTTAAACCTGCTAAAACTGTTCTAAACCAACTAAGACCAGTTTAAACCATCTAAGAACAGTCTAAACCAGTGAATAACAGTCTACACCAGCTAAAAACAGTCTAAACCATCTAAGAACAATCTAAACCATCTAAGAACAGTCTAAACCAGCTAAGAACAGTCTAAACCATCTAAGAACAATCTAAACCAACTAAGAACAGTCTAAACCATCTAAGAGCAGTCTAAACCAGCTAAGACCAGTTTAAACCTGCTAAAACTGTTCTAAACCAACTAAGACCAGTTTAAACCATCTAAGAACAGTCTAAACCAGTGAATAACAGTCTAAACCAGCTAAAAACAGTCTACACCAGCTAAGACCAGGTTAAACTATCTAAGAACAATCTAAACCAACTAAGACCAGTCTAAACCATATAAGAAAAGTCTAAACCAGCAAATAACAGTTTAAACCAGCTAAGATCAGTGTAAACCATCTAAGAACAGTCTAACCAGTCTATGAACAGTCTACACTGACTAAGACCAGTTTAAACTTTCTAAGAACAGTCTAAATCAATTAAAACCAGTTTAAACCAGCTAAGAACGGTCTAAAACAGCGAAGAACACTCTAAACCAGCAGAGATGAGTGTAAACCATCTAAGAACATTCTACACTGGCTAAGAACAGTCTACACCAACTAAAATCAGTTTAAGCCATCTAAGATCCATCTAAACCAGTAAAGAATAGTCTAAACCAGCTAAGAACGGTCTAAACCAGCTAAGATCAGTGTAAACCAGCTAAGATCAGTGTAAACCATCTAAGAACAGTCTAAACTAGCTAAGAACAGTCTACACCAGCTAAGAACGGTCTAAACCAGCTAAGATCAGTGTAAACCATCTAAGAACAGTCTACACCAGCTAAGACCAGTTTAAACCATCTAGGAACAGTCTAACCCAGTTAAGACCAGATTAAACCATCTACGAACAGTCTAAACCAGCTAAGATCAGTGTAAACCATCTAAGAACAGTCTAAACCAGCTAAGAACGGTCTAAACCAGCTAAGATCAGTGTAAACCAGCTAAGATCAGTGTAAACCATCTAAGAACAGTCTAAACCAGCTAAGAACGGTCTAAACCAGCTAAGATCAGTGTAAACCAGCTAAGAACAGTCTAAACCAGCTAAGAACAGTCTACACCAGCTAAGACCAGTCTAAAACATCTAAGAACAGTCTAAACCAGCAAAGAACAGGCCAAACCAGCTAAGACCAGTCTAAATCATCTAAGAACAGTCTAAACCAGCTAAGACTAGTTTAAATCACCAAATACCAGTCTAAACCAATTAAGAACAGTCCAAACCAGCTAAGACCGGTTTAAACTATCAGTTTAAACCATCTATGAACAGTTTAAACCAGCTAAGATCAGTTTAAAATATCTAAAAATGGCCTAAACCACCCAAGATCAGTTTAAATCATTTAAGAACAGTCTAAACCAGCCAGCTAAGAACACTTTTAATCAACTAAGAACATAACTAGTTTAAAGAAAACAAACAATAGTTTAGACCAGTTTAAGCAAGCTAAGACCACTCTAAACCAACTAAGACCAGTCTAAAAAATCTGTTTAAACCATCTAAGACCAGTCTAAACCAACTAAAACTAGTTTAAAACACCTAAGATTAGTTTAAACCAACTAAGACCAGTTTAGAAACATGTACGAACAGTTTAAACCAACTAAGACCAGTCTAAACCTTCTAAGACCAGTCTAAACTAGCCAAGACCCATTTAAACAAGCTAAGACCAGTCTAAACCAGCTAAGATCACCAGTCTAGGCCAGTTTAAACCAACGACCAGTCTAAATCTGCCAAGACTTGTTCAAAGCAGCTACAGCCATCAAACTGTAGCAGGTGGGTTTGTGTTTCTCTTAGGAGCTAGATATAGCTTCTGAAACGCTGATAGAAAGAAAAACAACTGAATCTTTTTTTCTTTTTTTTTTCTTACAGAATTGTCATATTAATTAGTGTTAATTAGTGCTTTTAATCAAATGCAATAATATGTTGTTTTTGCAAAATCATAAAAAAAAAGCTCAGGCTCTTTTCTGCTCAAGGTTTTCAGGCCCGGATTCTCTCCTCCTCGTCCTTGCTCGTCTGACTGCAGCTTTTTTCTTTTTCTTTTTTCCTTTCCCCAAAAAGCGAAATCAAAGCAGGGATTTAGAGGTTTTTTCAGGGGAGCGCGCACTCTCTCCTCCTCCAAGCTGCAGAGCGCGATAAAGAGCGCCGGATTCTTCACGGTCACACGCAGCGCGGCTGAACACCGCCGCCTGAAGGACAGAGCGCGCTACTGCATTGAAAGCACTGAACTGTTTGTGTGTGTGTGCTTTTGTGACATAAGGACACAGATGTGTATAATGTCATGGGTATGACACAAGTATTACAAAAAGATTTAATTATGAGGACATTGCTGCTGTCCCCATATCTCAAGATGTATTTAAATCATTCATAATGTTTTCCAGACTTTTCTCTAAGGGGTCGTGTTAGGGTTTGGGTAGAGCAATAGTGAATACAGTTTGTAAATACAGTATAAAAACAATGGAAACCTATGGAATGTCCCCACAATTTACAAAAACCTCTGTGTCTGTGTGCTTCTCTCTCGGTGTGTGTGTGTGTGTGTGTGTGTGTGTGTGTGTGTGTGTGTGTGTGTGTGTGTGTGTGTGTGTGTGTGTGTGTGTGTGTGTGTGTGCGTGTGTGCGTGTGCGTGTGCGCACTATCACAACAGTAGCCTACAAATGTCATCTGCACAGGCGTGTGTATATGCATTTGTGCGTGCATGCATTTCTGTGTGTATGCGTGCATGCATTTGTGTTTGTGTGTGGACGCATTCTCACAAAAGTAGCCTACAAATGTCATCCTCACAGGCGTGTGTGTGTGGTATCTGCAATGACAGGCCGGCGGAGGGTTTCAGGAAGCTGCTGATAATTTTAGATTCCCAGAAAAGCTCAGAGCAAAGACAGAGTGGAGCGGACAGGCATGAATGGAGCGCTAAAATAATGACCTCAGCTTCTCTCAGACACGGCCCTCCGTCCACTGCTGTAAAACAGCACATTATAAACACTCACGTTACTGTAATTAAGGTGTTATTCTCAGTACTTGTACTTTACTAGGGAATTTAAAAAACGTGTGCTTTTCTTTTTACTTGAGTACATTTTTAGTGCTGTATTTTTAATCTAGTCTGCAGTGATTGGCAGAGTGGAATAATCAGTCCTGTAGAAAAATTCCCGTCCAGTCAAATCACACATAGAGAAATCACATCAGACAATCCTCAAGACATAAACGCTTTATAAATGCAGCAGCGACTGAAAGACGGTTTTGATGACAATGAAGATGCACTTAGACACACCAGCTAACCCTGTTAAAACTATTTAATTGTAGTCTAAACCATCTAAGAACAGTCTAAAACAGCTAAGACCAGATTAAACCAGCTAAGACCAGATTAAACCATCTAAGAACAGTCTAAAACAGCTAAGACCAGATTAAACCAGCTAAGACCAGATTAAACCATCTAAGAACAGTCTAAAACAGCTAAGACCAGATTAAACCAGCTAAGACCAGATTAAACCATCTAAGAACAGTCTAAAACAGCCAAGACCAGATTAAACCATCTAAGAACAGTCTAAACCATCTAAGACCAGTCTAAACCATCTAAGACCAGTCTAAACCATCTAAGACCAGTCTAAACCATCTAAGACCAGATTAAACCAGCTAAGACCAGTCTAAAACATCTAAGAACAGTCTAAACCATCTAAGACCAGTCTAAACCATCTAAGAACAGTCTAAACCATCTAAGACCAGTCTAAACCATCTAAGAACAGTCTAAACCATCTACGACCAGTCTAAACCATCTAAGAACAGTCTAAACCATCTAAGACCAGTCTAAACCATCTAAGACCAGTCTAAACCATCTAAGACCAGTCTAAACCAGTGGTCTCAAACTTGCAGCCCGCGGGCCGACAATAGTTTGTGGCCCCGGCCTTAATTTGAAAGTTTAATGTTAGTGCAGCCCGCGAGTTTGATATGTATGGCACTTTACTGTGTTGTGTGTGGAACTGAATGACCCCACCAATCACGGTGGAGTAGATGGCTCTCGGGGGCGGGACGCAGGCAGAGAAGCATTTCCCAATGAGTGAAAGTTACAGCAGCGAATAGAATGCCATAGAATGTTTTCTCCCGTGCCTGTTTGGCTGCCTCATTTCTATTGGGCACGCACGGACATTCGTCCCAGAGTGCTTCATTCACAACACTTCAAAAAAAATGATGTTGCTGCCCAGCGGGACATTATAAGTATATAAATCAGTGCTAAATTTGAGCCAAATCCTGTTCCGGGAAATGTCAGATATTTGTATTTTTCTTTCACTCATTTATTTTAATTGATTCGGCATTAACTTGTGTGTGTATATGTGTGTGTGAGAGAGCGAGAGAGAGTGTGTGAATGAGTGCAGCCAAGGCTGTGTGAATTGCGTGTGCGCACGCACATAACAGAAGTCATGCGCTAGTTAAAGCAAAATTCACGTTTAACTATTGGTCCTGAACATTTTTTTTCAACCAATCATCTTTCTTGTGTTTACAATCGCCCTCATTGGTTGATGGTGATTGTTTCGAGCACAGTGAGCAGAAAATAAATGAAAGTGATGTGTACGCAGCGGGATAAAAGAATAGTAAGAAACTCAATGCAGCCTAATGTAATCGTCTGCAGTCACATATCGACACTCCATCGGCAATAAGAGTAACACGGACCAATCATGGGGTCGCACCGTTATTTGTGGGTCACTTGCATCACTCTACTTGCATTGTATTTGCATTGCCTCACATAATCATACCTGTCAACACTCCCGTTTTTCCCGGGAGTCTCCCGTATTTTAGACTCATCTCCCGTATGGTTTTGTCTCCCTGCAAACTCCCGTAATCCCCCCCCCACCCCACCCCCCGCTCCTCAGATTTTAGGTACAGTACGGCCTAAAACCTGGTACATGTGCGCGTGCTCTTCAGTCTGCGCGCACCCCTCCCCGCTCTACAGTTCGCGCGCACCTCTGCCACCTCGCCCCCCTTTAGTTCACACGCACCGTTGTATAGCCCCCCCCTGCCACCCAACCCCTACCTCTAAATTTTCTTTTTTGGCTTAGTCCCTTTATTAATCTGGGGTCGCCACAATGGAATGAACCACCAACTTATCCAGCACATGTTTTATGCAGCGGATGCCCTTCCAGCAACCCATCTCTGGGAAACATCCACACACACTCATACACTACAGATAATTTAGCTTACCCAATTCCACTATATCGCATGTGTTTGGACTGTGGAGGAAACCGGAGCACACAGAGGAAACCCACGCAAACGCAGGCAGAACATGCAAACTCCACACAGAAACGCAAAATGACCCAGCCGAGGCTCGAACCAGCGACCTTCTTGCTGTGAGGCGACAGCACTACCTACTGCGCCACTGCGTCGCCCTCTTATTATTATAATTATTATTATTATTATTATTATTTATTACTGATTGATTTATTTTCTCATTCATTTTTTATTTGTTTTTAATCTTTAATTTTTAATCTTGTTTTGTGTTAAAAAAAATCCAATCTTTTTAAATCTTTTCATTTTAATTTTTTTAACACAATATAAGATGAAAAAATAAAAAAATAAAAAATAATAATTAATAATATAATTAATTTATTGTGGAAAACCTGATGCGGCCCAGTCTCACCGAGACTGTGGGGGAAACCGGAGCACCCCGGAGCATGCAAACTCCACACAGAAACACCAACTGATCTAGCTGAGGCTCGAACCAGCGACCTTCTTGTTGTGAGGCGACAGTACTAACCACTGCGCCACCACACAGACTGCACTACATGTATTTATTTTTAAATTTTTTGTCAAGTAATGCCACTTTTAGTTGAGTCTGCTTTTCCAGCGCTGCCTCAGTCCTGCAGCAGACAGGTTTTTTTCCTCGGCCACGCTTGTTTTCTGTGTTCGCCTGGAGCTCATCAGCGTGTGGACGGCCTGAGTCACGCTCACATCTCATTATTACAATACCGCTAAAGAGCTCTCCAAACATCATTAGCGCTGTTTATCACGCTAAGGTCAAGCAACATCTCCAGAACCGGAAACGCAGGCTCTGCCAAATCCAAAATAGAGCCATTTGAGCTTCATTAGAGCTGCGGTTCAGCCAGGGAGAAACACAGTGATTCATTCATTCAGTTTTACTATTATTATTATCGCGTCACGTTTCAAAGTTGGCTAATTGTGTTTTGCATGTTCAGTCGTTTGAAATTCACGTCGAAAAGTCTTCGCTCATTACGATGCAAAGCGACAGCTCCATATTGCTTTTAAATCTGCCTCGCAGTTATGCGGAATTATAATTTACATGCTAGGAAATGAAGTGAAATGATGTGCAGTCGGTTATGTAAGATAAAGAGGAAGTGCATCTTGAGCTCTGACACGCGATGCACGTTACGACAGATTTATTCATATCAGCTGTCGGGACTCATTTTTATTCCTGACACAGACAGCGAAACTAGCTGCATTATTGGAAACGGCACGCTGAGGGGAGAGTTTTATTGAAAAAGATCTGTGTTTGAGGAGGATTCTTCTACATATTGCACTGTGAAAAGATATCTGTGAATGAGCAGTTTCTGTGTTTTGTGTTTATTTGTGGTGGTGAATTGCATTATGGGATGTTGATCTCTCCTCTGTCTACTTCTGATGTCGAAAATTCAACTCTACAGTGACTTTTATTGACATTTTAGTAGTTTGAAATAATATAATGTATAAGAAATAATATCTGGAGACAATAGGGCGACACGGTGGCTCAGTGTGTCCTTACAGCAAGAAGGTCACTGGTTCGAGTGGGTCACTTCCCGTTTCTGTGTGGAGTTTGCATGTTCTCCCCGTGTTGGTGTGGGTTTCCTCTGTGTGCTCCGGTTTCCCCCACAGTCCAAACACATGCGCTATAGGGGAATTAGATTTTTTTCTTTACAACACAATAATTTTTTTTTTATTAAAATCTATAATTGTGTATATTTATTTATTACTTGTAATACAATTTTGTCCTTTAATACAGGCAGTCAGATACATGAACTGTACCTTTAATTTTACCTGATCAAAAAAAAAAACACTCTGTGAATGAAAACTCCAATACATGCACGGAAGACAGCACGAGCATTCATAACAAATAAACTAATGTAAATATTATCCCGCTTGCTTTTTGAGCACTGGCAAGTTCTTACACCCCTATGATTGGTCATTGTCTTCACCCGCTCAACAGAAAGGGCTGCGCTTGGCTTTAGAAACGAAAGCACTGTTCACACATGAGTGACGTCGGAAAAACAGCCGCTGGTCAGTCTATATATAATACACGGTTATCAGGTAATCCGTATGGGATAAAAACAATACAATAAACTCGCACCACAGGCACGCTTGTGTCTGGATCCACAAGTATCGCTTTAACAGCCGAGAGGAAAGGAAAATTTACCTCACGAACATGCCAACGGGTCAAATGCAAAAAGTGTGTGTGTGTGTGGGAGAGAGAGAGAGAGAGAGAGAGCGAGAGATGGAGTTTTACAGCATTTCTCCCTAGTAGTGAAATAGCAGCAGTAGGAGTGTTTTATTTACTCGCCCTCGCCTCCTTCGCCATAGTATTCTACCGCAACACCGCGCATAGGGGATAAATGACGTCAGTGCGTAATAACCGGTTATGATCTATTACTGAACCGATATCGAATTATCCCCATCTGCATCACGGTGCACCGAAGAAACGATTAATTTTGACACCCCTACTGTTTATAACGCTTTGAAACTGCCACTTTTAGGTTTTGATCTAAATTGGGCTGTTTTGGTTGCTTTAAATGCAAATGAGATTGTGCTCTTTCTAGAAGAGGGCGGAGCTACAGACGCCTGTGCCTCACGTTGAATGATATATGCTCAAGCAAATATGCAGGTGAGAGTTTTATTTGTGTTCAGAGCAGATTAAGGTAAATCTCTTCAGAACTTATTGCAGTTCTTTACACACAGCTCCTCTGTGGTATAATTGTAATTACATAAGCTGCAAGTTGCATACAATGATTGTATGAGGATTCTTCTAAAAAAAAACATAGATGATGTAGTGCAAGTCACTGATTTTATAAGGTAAGAGTCCGATCATTTTTTGCTTTGAGAAATTTGATTTATAAGTTTATCTGTTGATGTTTTTGATAAACACTAGGTTTACTGAGATGCGTTTTCAGTCATCTTTGACATAATATTGGTCTTTTTTTAATGTATATTGTGTGGTTTGTATTGTTTTTTATACTATTGGACCTAGTGCCTGGAATAAAGAGAATACATACATAGTGACAGATGTAGAACAGTAGTGTGTGTGTTGTCAGTGCAGGTCAGGTGTGCATGTGTGCTTCATGCTTCTGTCAGTCTATGTCGCTCCTGTCGCTGTTCATCTAAAACTCCACATCTATAATCCTCTTAGTCTATGCTGACATTATCTTCAGCAGCTCAAACACTCTAATGACTAATGGACAGACGGCTGCTTCTCACTCAGGGCTGCTGTTTATGCTGATGAGATGGAGATATGGGCACTAGTGGGCGGGGCTTTCCCCCTCTGATGACACGTACAAAGGCAGAATGTCAATCAAAGTGTTTCTGTAGACTGTTTTGATCAAGTCTGATTGTATAAATTAATTCATTTTTACTACTAGAGGCTGGAGATATTCACACACTGTTGCCTGTGTTTAACCCTCTTATAAAAGTGATTTTTCTATAATAGGTGGCCTTTAACTGCAATCTTTCAGAGGTGTGTGTGGTGCTCTGCTGCTCCACATGGCAGAGTATAATCACAGAGGAGGGAAAGCCATCACACATTCTACAGGGGATTGACTATTAATTTTTCAAAACTCATTTTCTGCTGTGTCTGAATGACTTTGGGAACGCATTTTCTCACTCAGCCAACAAATATAGATTGCCAGTGCTATTCTCATCAGAGGCGAAGAAAAGGTTTTCGGCAAGGTCTTCTTTCCAGTTGATTTTTCACATTTATATCGCCTGCTCTCAGATCTGTTTCTATATTTGCGATGCATCTCTGGGTGAATGTGTCTCGCTCTTCATTACATGTAAATAGATTTCTACTGAGGAATCAATACTGGCCTGATGAAGCATATAGCTAACACACACACACCCACACAGAATAATACATATATTAATCAATATATATGGATGTTAGTGTGTGCGTGTGTGTGTGTGCGTGTCCGTGTGCGTGTGTGCGTGCGTGCGTGCGAGTGTGTGTACAGTAAAAATGATAACTAGATTACCTGATTTGACCCATAACAATAAATTTCTTGATATAATGGACAACAGAGTGATCAATATTAAATAATATGCTCATCATTTATTCACATGATTTCTCCCATAGTTACATCCCAGATGGAAAAAATACTGTAGTATACTGTAGTGTTTTTGAACTATACTAGAGTAAATTTCATGAATGAACCTGTTGTGGAAATTCTGTTGTTGCTATGGTAACACAACAACTATAGTAATTGATCTGTTGTGGTGATTCTACAGTTGCTATGGTAACACAACAACTATAGTAATTGATCTGTTGTGTTGATTCTACAGTTGCTATGGTAACACAACAACTATAGTAATTGATCTGTTGTGGTGATTCTACAGTTGCTATGGTAACACAACAACTATAGTAATTGGTCTGTTGTGTTGATTCTACAGTTGCTATGGTAACACAACAACTATAGTAATCTGTTGTGGTGATTCTACAGTTGCTATGGTAACACAACAACTATAGTAATCTGTTGTGGTGATTCTACAGTTGCTATGGTAACACAACAACTATAGTAATTGATCTGTTGTGTTGATTCTACAGTTGCTATGGTAACACAACAACTATATTAATTGATCTGTTGTGTTGATTCTACAGTTGCTATGGTAACACAACAACTACAGTATAGTAATCGATCTGTTGTTGTGATTCTACAGTTGCTATGGTAACACAACATCTAATATAAACAAATGACCCATACTGTAGCTTTCTACAACTACAGGGTGCATTATAGTACAATACAACACAGTTTACTATGGTGAAAACTAAAGTATACTACAGTATTATATTATGCTGAAGGATTCAATATCAAAGAGTTGTAGATACTACAATATATAATACAGTATAATACACTTTACTATATTATGGTTCTGAAGCACTATAGTATTTACTATATGCAGGATGTAATTTTTTTTTTCCCTTTACAAATACACTCACCGGCCGCTTTATTAGGTACACCTTA
This sequence comes from Danio kyathit, assembly GCA_903798195.1. Taxonomy (NCBI): domain Eukaryota; kingdom Metazoa; phylum Chordata; class Actinopteri; order Cypriniformes; family Danionidae; genus Danio; species Danio kyathit. Next base: position 1,155,188 of record LR812529.1, on the reverse strand, counting down.
CCGGTACCGGGTTGGACCCCTTTTGCCTTCAGAACTGCTTTAATCCTTCATGCATAGATTCAACAAGCTACTGGAAATATTCCTCAGAGATTTTGCTTCATATTGACATGATAGCATCACACAGTTGCTGCAGATTTGTCGGCTGCACATCCATGATGCCAATCTCCCGTTCCACCACATCCCAAAGGTGCTCTATTGGATTGAGCTCTGGTGACTGTGGAGGCCATTTGAGTACAGTGAACTCATTGTCATGTTCAGGAAACCAGTCTGATATGATTGGCGCTTTATGACATGGTGCGTTATCCTGCTGGAAGTAGCCATCAGAAGATGGAGACACTGTGGTCATAAAGGGATGGATATGGTTAGCAACAATACTCAGGTAGGCTGTGGCGTTGACACCATGCTCAACTGGTACTAATGGACACAAAGTGTGCCAAGAAAATCTCCCCCACACCATTACACCACCACCACCAGCCTGAATTGTTGATACAAGGCAGGATGATCCATGCTTTCATGTTGTTGAGGCCAAATTCTGACCCGACCATCCGAATGTGGCAGCAGAAATGGAGACTCATCAGACCAGGCAACGTTTCTCCAATCTTCTCTTGTCCAGTTTTGGTGAGCCTGTGTGAATTGTAGCCTCAGTTTCCTGTTCTTAGCTGACAGGAGTGGCACCCGGTGTGGTCTTCTGCTGCTGTAGCCCATCCGCCTCAAGGTTGGACGTGTTGTGTGTTCAGAGATGCTCTTCTGCAGACCTCGGTTGTAACGAGTGCTTATTTGAGTTACTGTTGCCTTTCTATCAGCTGGAACCAGTCTGGCCATTCTCCTCTGACCTCTGGCATCAACAAGGCATTTGCGCCCACAGAACTGCCGCTCACTGGATATTTCCTCTTTGTCGGACCATTCTCTGTAAACCCTAGAGATGGTTGTGCGTGAAAATCCCAGTAGATCAGCAGTTTCTGAAATACTCAGAGCAGCCCGTCTGGCAGCAACAACCATGCCACGTTCAAAGTCACTTAAATCCCCTTTCTTCCTCATTCTGATGCTCGCTTTGACCTGCAGCAGATCGTCTTGACCATGTCTACATGCCTAAATGCATTGAGCTGCTGCCATGTGATTGGCTGATTAGAAATGTGTGTTAACGAGCAGCTGGACAGGTGTACCTAATAAAGTGGCCGGTGAGTGTTTTTTATTTATATATATATATATATATATATATATATTTTTTTTTTTTTTACAGGTAGATGTGAAGCATCTGATGGGTGTGTGTGTGTGTGTGTGTGTGTGTGTGTGTGTGTGTGTGTGTGTGTGTGTGTGTGTGTGTGTGTGTGTGTGTGTGTGTTTCT
>LR812529.1:1036342-1148842 GCA_903798195.1 Danio kyathit | reverse complement strand
AGCAAGATACATGATAACCATTTGCACACAAAAGCTATTTAAAAATTCATGTTTCCTGAAATGTAAAAGAAATATATATATATATATATATATATATATATATATATATATATATATATATATATATATATATATATATATATATATATGTTACAATGCTTTAGCAATACTACAACAACTTGAACTGAGGAGAGAAAATAAACATTTATGACTATTAATGTCTATTTTTGTTCCTTATATTTCGATTATATAAATATATTCCATATTTTATACATAGTTAAAATGCTTTGGCAAAACTGTAACAACTTAAACTTAAGAAAAAAAATGAATAGTAATAATAATAATTTAATAATTATTATAATTAATATTATTAAATGTATTGTCAGTTTTTGTACATTTTTGTCTGTCATTTTTCGTTATTTATTTCTCATTTATTGTATATTCTAATTATATAAGTATATTCCATATTTTACACACAGTTAAAATGTTTAAGCAAAACTGTAACAATTTAAACTTAAGAGAGAAAATTAATATTAATAATTAATATTAAAGATCTTGTCTGTTTTTGTTCTTTTTCTGTTATTTATTTCTCATTTATTGTATATTTTACTGTTTGATGATGTAAATATATTCCATATTTTATACATAGTTAAAATGCTTTATAAATACTGTAACAATTTAAACTTAAGAGAGAAAATAAATACTTATAATTATTATTTTCTGTTTTTGTTCCTTTTTTCTGTTATTTATTTCTCATTTATTATATATTTTATAATTTGACGGTGCAAATATATTCCATATTTTGTTCATAGTTAACATGCCTTGGACATACTGTAACAACTTAAACTTAAAATAGAAAATTAATAATAATGAATAATTATTATTATTATTCATATTAAAGGTTGGATGTTTCCCAGTGATGGGTTGCAGCTGGAAGGGCGTCCGCTGCGTAAAACATGTGCTTTATAAGTTGGAGATTCACTCCGTTGTGGTGACCTCAGATTAAAAAAGAGACTAAGCTGAAAAGAAAATGAATCAATGAATGAATATTAGAGGTATTGTCAGTTTTTATACCTTTGATCTGTCATTTTCTTATTTATTGTATATTCCAATTCTATAAGTATAGTCCATATTTTACACATAGTTAAAATTTTTAAGCAAAACTGTAACAACTTAAACTAAATGGAGAGAATTAATATTATTAATTATTATTAGAGATTTTGTCTGTTTTTGTTCCTTTATTTCTGTTATTTATTTCTCATTTATTGTATATTTTATAGTTTGATGATGTAAATATATTCCTTATTTTATACATAGTTAAAATGCTTTGGAAATACTGTAACAGCTTAAATTTAAGAGAGAAAATTAATAATAATAATAATAATAATTAACAAGTCATATTAGAGGTATTGTCAGATTTTGTACTTTTTATGTCATTTTTGGTTCTTTATTTCTCGTTTATTGTTTGTTTTATATTGTGATTATAGTCTATACTTTATACATAGCTAAAATGCTTTGGCAAAACTGTAACAACATACTTAAGAGAGAAAGAATTAATATTATTAATTATTATTAGAGATATTGTCTGTTTTTGTTTCTTTATTTCGGTTATTTATTTTTCATTTATTGTATATTTTATAATTTGATGTAGATATAGTCCATAGTTTTATACATAGTTAAAATGCTTTGGTAATACTGTAACAACCTAAACTTAAGAGAGAAAATTTATATAATAATAATAATAATAATAATTATTATTATTATTATTATTAATTATTATTATATTATAATTCATATTAGAAGTATTGTCCATTTTTGTACCTTTTTCTGTCATTTTCTGTTATTTTTCTTATTTATTGTATGTTTATATTTCAATTATATAAGTATAGTCCATATTTTACACCTAGTTAAATGCTTTGGCAAAATTGTAACAAGTTGAACTTAAGAGAGATTATTAATTAATATTAATAAATAATTATTATTAGAGATATTGTCTGTTTTTGTTCCTTTTTTCTGTTATTTATTTTTCATTTATTATATATTTTAAAGCTTTATATATATATATATATATATATATATATATATATATATATATATATATATATATATATATATATATATATATACAGTATATATATTATAGCTTAAATATATTATAGCTTAAATATATGAGGGAAAATTAATAATAATAATAATTAATATTATTATTTATATTAGAAGTATTGTCAGTTTTTGTACCTTTTTCTGTCATTTATTTCTCATTTATGAAATATTTAAATTAAATAAGTATAGTCCATATTTTATAGATGGTTAAAATGATTTGGCTTAAAGACAATTAAGTAAAATAATGTCATGCTAATTAAAATTATTGAGCTAATTCTCTTAGACAATGCTTTGTTAATAGCATGAATTTCACCTTAAAATAAAGCGTTTCATTTAAATTTTCATAAGGTTTTTTTAATGCTTTATAATAATAACTAGTTTAATGCAGGTGTGTTGTAGCACAACCTCCAATGGCTGATGAGTGTTTACGGTTGCCAAGCAACAAGTCACTTTATTATGCATTATTACCTTAACGTAAATGTCAAATGTTGCATGTTGTGGTTGTAAATGTGTGTTTAGTTTTCTGCCACATCAGAATTGTGCATCTGTAACTTGCATATTTTTTTGCAGCAGAACCTTGAACAGTTCTGGGTTTAGCATTGAATTCAGTGCTGAATATTGTGCTCTTTCTCTTTTCTCAGTGTTGTTCAGTTCATGAATGAAAGACAAAAGCTCTGCCTCCAGTCGGAGACACAAGAACAGAACAGCACATTTGTCAATCCATGTGCATGAATCAAATACAAAATATAGGGTGAGTTTGACATTTGTTGCTGACAGAATCATGTTTAAGTACAGTTTGGAACATATTGTGCTGTATTCAAGAAAATAAACATTATTCAGGGTTATTTGAAACAGTGGTTTATGTTCAGGTTATGTTCTGAATATTTTCTGGTTATGCTCATTATGCACAAATTATGTTATGGTTATGTCCAGGTTATGTTAAAGGTGCTGTATGTAAGCTTTTGACTCTTCTAAAGCATAAAAATACCATAATATGTGTGCAGATATTTAAGAAACATCCCAAGTGAACATACTTGTTTAACTGAAAAACAATGCTGAAGTCAGATATTCTGCTTTGAAAATGGGTTTTCCGTGCCGGAACTCTGTCTTTGTTTAGATAAATTTCATATGCACGATGCCAGTTTAGCCAATTATATTTCAGCACCCCGGGTTGCCTTGTTGGAAAACAGCGTATTTCATTCATTCATTCAGAAAGACTCTGAAAGCATGCGTCCGTGACCAAAAAGAACAGTATGGGAGACAGATGCAGTTCCACATGAGGTTATTAATTAGCAAATTACATAAATATTATGAACGTAAACATTAGGTGAGCAGGTTACATTGTAACCGCGTGTCCTAACAACACGCTGTGACGAGAGAGGCAGTGATCAGCTATTTGGCTGTTTGCACCAGACGAAACACGGCAGAAATGTAAATACAGCCTTTCAGAAGCACAGAATATGCACTCGCTCACGAAACGGTAAGGTTTAGAATCTATTTAATACATGTTAACCCACTTTAACATCAATGTAGATGCTGAATCACTCATATGTGTTTAGTTCTAAAGTTCAATTTCAGACGGTTTATTGTATTTTCAAGATCTGAGGTGAACTTTCTGCTTTCAGTATATGGCAACAAATGCCATGTAAAATGCATTCAAACTCGCATTGTTAGCATTTAGCACAGAATAAAGCACACAAGGCTTACCTGAGGTGATCTAGCTGTCATAGGTTTCTGTTGTTCAGCTGTGAGAAATAGAAGCCATTTCTAATATATCAATTCGAGGTGTTGGTTAGGACAAAAACTCCTTTTAATATGGAAAATATTCCCTCTATCGCGTGTTGTTGCTTTTATTTAGAACACAGTTTAAATCACTCGCTCCTGTACTCAATCTGGCATCCTAGCGTACTTTTATTATGATCCAGGAGTGCAATACCTAGTTCAACCACTGGGTGTCAAACTTACATACTGCACCTTTAAGGTTAAGTTCATGTTAAGTTTGGATTTTGTTCAGGGTATGTTCAGGTTATGTTTAGGTTATTTTCAGGATATATTTTGGTTATGCTCATATTTTGTTCTGGTTTTGTTCATGGTATATGTTCTAGTATGTTCAGGTTATGTTTACATTATGTTATGGTTATGTTCAGGTTAAGTTCAGGCTTTGTTCATTTTATGTTCAGATTATGTTCAAGTTTTGTTCTAAATATTTTCTGGTTATGCTCATGTTATGTTCAAATTATGTTATGATTATGTTCAGGTTAAGTTATGTTTATATTTAGATTAAGTTTAGGTTTTGTTCAGGTTTTGTTCATTTTATGTTCAGGTTATGCTATGCTCAGGTTAAGTTCAGGTTTTGTTCATTTTATGTTCAGGTTATGTTCAAGTTATGTTCAGGTTATGTTCAGGTTATTTTCAGGTTGTGTTCTGAATATGTTCTGGTTATGCTCAGGTTATGTTCAAATTAAATTATGGTTATGTTCAGGTTAAGTTATGGTTATATTCAGGTGAAGTTTAGGTTTTGTTCATATATGTTCAGGTTATGTTCAAGTTTTGTTCTGGCTTGTTTGAGTTATGTTCAATATATGTTCAAGATTTTTTCAAGTTATGTTCAGGTTATGCTTTGATTTTGTTCTGGTTATGCTCACATTCTGTTCTGGTTTTACTCAGGTTTTGCACAGGTTTTGGTCAGGTTATGTTTATGTTATGCTCAGTTATGTTCATTTTATGTTCTAGTTATGCTGAGTTTATATTCTGGATTTGTTCAGGTTATGCTCATGTTATGTTCTGGATATGTTTTGGTTATATTCAGGTTCTGTTCAGTTTATGTTCTGAATATTTTCTGGTTGTGTTCAGGTTATTTTCAAGTTATGTTATGGTTATGTTCAGGTTATGTTATGGTTTTGTCCAGGTTATGTTGTGGTTGTTTTCAAGTTATGTTTATTATATTTTCTGGTTATGCTCATGTTTCATTCTGGTTTTGCTCAGGTTATGTTCTGGTTATGATCAGGTTTTATTAGGGTTATGTTCCGTTTATGTTCATGTTATGGTCTGGTTATGTTCGGGTAATGTTCTGGTTATGTTCCAGTTTTGCTTAGGATGTGTTATGTTTATGCTCAGATTTTTTTTCTGTTCATGCTCAGATTTTTTTCTGATTTTGCTCAAGTTATGTTCAGGTTATATTCATATTATGCACAGGCTATGTTGATGTTATGCTCTGTTTATGTTCAATTTATGTTCTGGGGGGTATTCCAGAAAGCAGGTTATGTGACATACCCGGGTAAGTTTGAGAGTAAGTAAGTGGATAACCTCAGATTTGGTTCCAAAATCGGAGGTAACTTCTGGGGTATGGTAAGTAGCCATAGCAACTTACTCTCTGAAGATAACCTGCTCGGTAGCAGGTTATGTTCCAGAGTTAATCTGTTTCAGAGAGTTTACTGAGCATTGCAGGCTCTTTTGATGAAAATTTTGATGGACGTAGAAGCACAGATATACAGTTTTTTCATTGTGAGAGGGTTGTAAGTGCATAGTTCTTTTCATAACCAAATAAATATTTGAATGAGCGTTGTCGTTTTTCAAAAGAATCATTAATGTATTTAACAAACCTTTTCAAATCAAACGTGACAAATCGCTACGCAGATCTGCGCTTACCATGGTTAACATACCGCTCAGTGCAGCTCTTTGTTTTTTGCGTCAGGGTATTTTACTGTACAATGTGGCAATAGCGTGTCCATCTGTATAGTATGCCTGGCACTGAACTATTTTATACACTTTTGTACAGTTCATTGGCCATAAACTACTGAGTATTATTACTCATATGTGTTAGAGCGCGGCAATAGTGTAGTGGTCAGTGCGCCCCTAAAGTACATCGGTGCTCACAGCAGAGTGGGTTCGAATCTCACATAGAGATTTTTTTTTTTCTCTTCCTCTCTCTCTCTGCACCCCTCACATTTTTTCTGTAGCCTATATATAATATTATAAGAAGTGGCAGCTTTGTCTTTTCTATGAAAATATATTCATATTTAAAGATGTAGTCGTTCATATGTATATATCTATTCACACAGCACACACACACCCTTGATACATTTTTTTAATATCATTTTTTTCTGGGTTTCCAAATGCTATTGGGTGCAATAATTGCAGCCTCTTTCCATCAGTCAATAAAGGACACTGATAATATGAAACATTTTTATCATTTTTAATATTAACAACTTAATTTTCTGTCCTTAATCTGTTGGTGTTACAACTATTAAACTCATTACTGCTTCCACTAACAATAGTTCATATGTGATGACCCCACCTCATCACCTGGTTGAGGCTAAATGTCCAGGGTCTGTACATGATACCAGAATTTTCAGGGAGTCTTCATTATGACACACATTACAACAGGATACATTTGATTTACAAAATGTTTTTATTTTATTTTATTGACTATATTTGTATTATACACCTCAATCATTACTGGGCACTACATTGGTTACTTGCTGGAGGACAGAGGATACCCTTTTTGTATATGATCACACCCTACCCTGCACTCAGCCTGACCCAGAGGAACCCTCAGTGACCCAAGCAGACCAATGAGATGAAAGAGTTCTAAGAGAAATGATTTGTTAAATTAATTAAATAGTTTGGTCTGAAGCACTGTTCATTTCTTTATTTCCTGAAATAAAATGAATGATTAGATTTTTACATTGCTTTACACACACACACCTTTCAACATGTAACATTTTTTTCCTGTACATTTCTCACTTTAAGGTGATGCTCATGTGACTTTATTTGTCTTTGAAGATGGACCTTGTACAGCTACTTTAGAAATAAAATAAATAACAGATTGTTTTGTGATACAATAGTGAAATTCAAATATGGAAAAGTGCAGACAAATTCTTACACTGTTTGTTAGTTACGTTTTTGCATGCAAAAAAAAAAAAACATACAAAGAATCTAAATTTACCTGACAACAATCAATTACAACTGTGACAGACTGTGTGGTTTAAGGTCAAATAAATTAACCCCTTCTCCTCAGCCTCCTTTCTGTTAGCTACAAGACAGAAAGAATATTCTAGAGTGTTTAATACAGCTCCAGTAATCAAATATTACCTTTTAAAAGAATGTGTCTGTGTTTAATTTTGACTTTGGGCAGAGTTCTTCTAGCTCCAGAAGAATAACAATTTCTGTAAGCCTTGTATAGTCAATACACATTATTATTGTGGCCTTAAGAAATGAATGGCAGGACAATTAAATGCATGAATGGTTACACAACATACACAAAAAGGATGTTAAAGTTAGCCTACATTTAATTTTTCATTACAATAAAGGGAGGGTGGCATGTGTCATTTATTAAACTAATGAATTTTCTCTTATCATTATTATTTTTTATCTATTTATTATCTTATATTTATTTCCTTCGTTGATGCAGATGTGTATTGCTTTTTCTTTATAATCGGCCTTAATTCCTCATACGCCAGCTTTAAAACCTCCAACTCCCCCTCTGTAAAGTGCGTTGGCCTTTTTTTCTAACCGTGACTTTCTATGGTCTCTCGTGAATTCGGCGATCTACTGAAAATGCCTTCAGGTATGTGCCGTGCGCGCGCATTAACCCGCGGTTATCTTCAGGAGGTTGATTGAACTAACTCTCATCAGCTGTTTTGGAACTGACATACTCACGGTAAGCAGGTTTTGGGTTAATCAACCGAGAGTTCAGGGTTTAGCAGATGGTAAATTAACCCAGCTTTCTGGAATACCCCCCTGATCACCATCATCGTTATTATTATTATTATTATTATCATCATCATCGTAGTTTGTTTCATTGTATTTATTTTTTAACAGCTATTTCAAGTTTGTTTTTTTTAATTGGTCAAACTTTATTGTAAGGTACAATTATCACTATTAACAATCCATTAACTTAGACTTTTAGCCCAATAAACTCTTAATTTCCTGCCTATGAATAGCTATCAAGGTAGTAGTAGGGTTTAGGTATTGGGTAGTAGTAGTTATGTAGAATAAGATCAACAAATCAACAAAAATTGTAATAATAAGCAGGTAGTAAATCACTAGTTAATCAATTAAATAATCAAACCGTTTTATAGTTGTCCTTTACTGTCATAATACACACATTGTATCTACATTTTTAAACACTGTGAGATACTCTGTTAACATATCGGCTGAACCATATTGTGCAGAAATGAGTTGATTCGGGCTTCTGGTGAAGAAATAATTATTGTCACACTTGACCAAACACAAACAATGAATAGTGCTTCACCATCTGCACTTTCCCATTGTCATCATGCTCCGCTCTGATTGGCTCATGTGCAGTCATGCCAGCCAATGACGTGGTAAAATATATCAGGAAATAAGATTGGAACACACACGTCACCGGATTCCATTTTAGCCTGAACTTCTCAATTATTGTCCATTTAATTAGGAGCGCAGCAGCGTGAGTGCATGAAGCTCTTCAACAGTTCATACTGTGCTTCATTTCCTGCATGATTCACTCATAGATTCATTCATCAGGAAACTTAATCTTGTCTAATTGTTTATATTAGCAGGATAAAACATTGAAGCGAAGCACAATTGGTAATAGTGCAAAAGCAAATGCAATTGTATTCTGTATATATACTAAATTTATTTGGCAAAAACAACTTGAACTTAGCAGAGAGAATTAATATGAATTAGTACTCTGCAAAAATGAATCGCAATTAAATTTTGTTTTGCATTATATATGTGTGCGCGCGCTATGTATGTGTGTATAAATACACACATGCATTTGAGAACCTGTTTATTTATATTTAGATATTTGATTTGTGCTTCATCAAAAACTCCACATCTATAATCCTTTCAGTCTATGCTGACATTATCTTCAGCAGCTCAAACACTCTAATGGCTAATGGACAGACGGCTGCTTCTCACTCAGGGCTGCTGTTTATGCTAATGAGGGAGACTAGTGGGCGGGGCTTTCCCTCTCTGATGACACGTACAAATGGAGAATGTCAATCAAAGTGTTTCTGCAGACTGTTTTGATCAAGTCTGATTAGATCAACTACAATTGATTCCTGTTATCATTAGAGGCTCCTGGAGATATTCACACACTGCTGCCTGTGTTTAACCCTCTATTAAGTGATTTGTGAACCTCCCCTTTAAGCTAAAGTGTTACCCTAATTCATAAAGTACATGAAACATGTGTAAGGACAAAGCAGTAGCAGTAGTTTCTGTATAGTCTGACATTCTGGATGTGTAATATGCATGTCTTTGAGTTTGTACTGGATGTTCTAGAGGAGCTGGCATTTGCAAAGTGCTGCTGTGCTTTTTTTTTTTTTACTCAAAGGGTGTCAAAAGCACTGTATTCTTCTCTAAAATCCTCTGACTTCACCTATTGTGCTTTACAGGTCGCATTGACATGACCTGGCCTTCACCCTGAACTAACTTAGGTGGAGGAAAAATCTTGTAAGATGCAGATTACAAAAGAATTGGATGTACAAAATATGCATACATTTCTTTGATTACAATCTTTGATAAAGTTCCGGCGGTATATAGAGATTGTCATTAAGCCTCCTGTTGACTTACAGCTCAGAAATGAGCATTTTAACAGTAGAAAAAAAGCTAAACTATGTTTTGGTTTGGTGATGGGTGGCTCAGTGGTTAGCACTCTCTCCTCACAGTAAGAAGGTCGCTGATTCAAATTCCTTCTGGGTCAGTTGGCATTTCTGTGTGGAGTTTGCATGTTCTCCCCGTGTTGGTGTGGGTTTCCCCCACAGAATTATTAGCCCCCTAGCCTTTACAAATACAGTCATGAGCAATGAATACTTGTAAGTTTATAATGTGTCATGAACATGTATACTGAAAAAAATAAATACATCACTTATAAGTATTATTAACAATATTATAGCAGTAACTGTCAGTATAATGCATTACAATGTCTTCATACAGTTGAAGTCAGAATTATTCGCCCCCCCTGATTATTTTTTCCTCAATTTCTGTTTAACAGAGAGCAGATTTCTTCAACACATTTCTAATCATAATAGTTTTAATAACTCATCTCTAATAACTGATTTATTTTATCTTTGTCATGATGACAGTAAATAATATTAGACTAGATATTCTTCAAGACACTTCTATACAGCTTAAAGTGACATTTAAAGGCTTAACTAGGTTAATTAGGGTAACTAGGCAGGTTAGGGGAATTAGGCAAGTTATTGTATAATGATGGTTTGTTCTGTAGACTATTGAAAAAATATATAGCTTAAAGGGGCTAATAATATTGACCTTAAAATGGCTTTTAAAAAATTTAAAACTGCTTTTATTCTAGCCGAAATATATATATATATATATATATATATATATATATATATATTATATTATATTATATATTATATTATATTATATTATATATTAGTTGTGGGCCGTTATCGGCGCTAACGTGCTGCGTTAACGCGAGACTCTTATCGCGCGATAAAAAAAATATGGCCGTTAATCTATTCTCAAAGTTGGGTTGGGAGCTGGGTCTTTTCTACGCAAGCTATGATGACTTTCACCTTGATAGTTTAGCGCGGATGTATACCTGACCGGTGAGCCGTCTGGAAAAGAAGTGCCCTTCTGAATCAAATCAGCAGGATGCCTGACTCTAACTGCAGTTCAGCAGTTTCACTTTAACTCACGAACATTTAATTCACGCCTTCGTGACAAACTGGGGTATTAGACGCAAATAAATGAGTAAGGACAGGTGAGAGTGTTATGGAATTTAATAACGCACGCCGAATGAGAAGAAAAAAAACTTCCGCATTTCGCGATGTGTGTGTGTGTGTGTGTGTGTGTGTGCGGTCCTTTACTGACAGCCGCCTGTGTGGATCTTGTCTGAAAATATGGCGAAAAGTCCTACATGACGGGAATAGTTTATCAGTATTGCCACTAATATCTGCATACTCCACGTCTCAATTCCATTTCTGTTTAGTTCAGTTATGACTTTAGTCGCATTAAGTAATCTAAAATCGCTGTTTACATGGTAGACTCTTAATCAGAGTATTGTTTTAATCATATTAAAATCGTATTAAAGTATTGTTGCCCATGTAAACATTCTCAATGATTGACTCCGTCAGGGCTCTGTGAACTTGCCTTTGTGAAGCAGCATTTTCTGTATGTGCGTACATTAAAAGCAAGTATGAAATCACTGTGTGGAGCTTATGTAGGCCTACAGTTCAAAATTCATGTTTAACTGAATAAACAGTGAGTAAACACGAGTACATCTTATTGAACATCATTTATTTTTATCACCAATTATCATAGTAGAACAGTTCCTCAAGCAGTTTGTGATGCATTTTGGAAACAGGAGATGAGCCCCTGGTCTAATGCGACACCTGGCTTGAGAAACCCGTCCTCAAAGACTTATTATTTGGGTAGCACACATATTCTGAATGCCTTCGGCAGAATTCAAATGAGCCATTTTAATCTAGATTAAAAAAAATGAATCTATGCCCACCTATAATATATATATATATATATATATATATATATATATATATATATATATATATATATATATATATACAGTATACTAGGTTGTTTCTAATATCAATTTGATATTGTATAATTCGGTGTTGGTTAGGACAAAAACTTTTTTTAGTATAGAAAATATTCCTTCTACGTGCCGCTGCTTTTATTTAGATCATTCATGACTTAAATCAGCCTTAAATCAGCCTTTAGGCTTGATAGTCAGGCTCGCTTCTATTGGTGTCGTCAATCTGGCAAACTGCGCTTGAAGGTGTTTTAATCCAGGAGTGCAATACCTAGTTCAACCACTGGTGTTGAATTTACACTGCACCTATAACTGTGAAGTGTGTTTTACTGGATTGTCTCTGTTTTAATTATGTGACGAATTCATTTTATTCACTTATTCAAACTAGTTTGAAGCTATTGTTAACACCGGTAATCCAAATACAGTTTTAGAGCTTTTAGCAAAAAGAAATGGTAAAACCTTCATTTGCAGGCTGAACTTTCATAGACTTTTAATAAAAAGGAATCATTTTCTTCTCATATATCCAGCCCTGCGTTTGTAGTTTTTCCCATCTGAAACAGGCAGCATTGTGGGAAAAGTTGAAGAAGTGGCTGAAGGCTAGTTAGCACATCTGAAGATAAAACTCTGCTTCAGAAATGCACATTTCAGCTGGAGTCGAGTATATTCCCATTACAGACGGCATTTCTGTGCTTAAAGTCTCCATGACTCAAACTGACAGTTATAAGAGTAGCCTACCAAGATAAAGGCACAATATGTAAGACGCTTTCATTAAAATTGTGTTATATATTTTGCTGATTTATGTACTTATATCATCCCAGATGCTTTGAAGGATACTCCAATCCAGAGAAATCGTCAGCTTTAGCTAATGAGATGGAGTGTGTGTGTGTGTTCATGTTCATGTTCATGCATATATTCTTGTTCATCTGAGGATTTAGATCAGATGAATGTGGCTTTATTCATATGGCTAATATATTAAACAGATAAGTTGCGTCTGCTGTTTTACATTCAGATCGATTTTCAGAACATTCATTCATTCATTTTCTTTTCAGCTTAGTCCCTTTATTAATCGTGGGCTGCCACAGTGGAATGAACCGCCAACCGATCCAGCACATGTCATCACCTTAGAATTATTAGGTTCTATCTGACATTTTTGTCAAAATTGAGTTATTGACATATTTTTATTAAATGACAATTTATTTACACTATGAGATGTTTTTTTAGAAGTTGTTTACATTTTAAGACTTTTTATTTAAATAAACAAATATTACACTCATACTGTTTGCTATGGAATGCAAAAACTTTGAAGCTCAATATCTCAAAATCAGTCAGAACGCAGAGAGAACCTTATAATTCTAAGGTGACAATGTTTTACGCAGTGGATGGCCTTCGAGCTGCAACCCATCACCGGGAAACACCCATACACATTCATTCACACTCATACACTACGAACAATTTTTTGGACTTGTAGGGGGAAACCGGAGCACTCGAAGGAAGCCCACGCGAACACGGGCGGAACATGCAAACAACACACAGAAACAGCTACTGACCAAGTGGCTCGAACCAGCGACCTTCTTGCTGTGAGGCGATCGTGCTACCCACTGCGCCACCGTGCAGCCCGATTTTCAGAACAATGTCGTTATTTTTATGGTTATCGTGCTTGCTGTGATAACAGATAAAAGTGTGTAACTACTCTATATGAGAAACGCTTCAGGTTTTCATGTCAAAATCTGAAAATGACACATACTGTAGATAGAAAGCTTCTGTTTACAGTAGAGTGAAGACAACATTATGATCTCCAACACATGCACAGGAATCCAAAAATATGAGCAACAGATTCACACATGCTCACATTAATCCACAAAAGCGCACAACAAACAAACACACACATTCAGTTCACCAATGCATGCACCGGGGGAATGCACAAATACAGTTTTATTCCTTCACAATCCACAAATACACAAGTCTATGTGGGATTTGATGCACAAATAAATGCTGGAGTCTTTGTTTTTTTCTCCAGATGTCTGTCGGAAGTGCCAGGAAATCATAAAATGTAGTGGAAAGTTTTCAAATGATGATATGAGGACTCTTGTGTGTTTGCCAATGCACATTACAGCTGAAGATAGAATTAATTTGGAGACTCCTGAGGTGTTTAGTTTGCACAGTTCATCCTTGAAAATAAAACCAACATTGCAACAACCTGAAATGACCTAAATGGTACGCTATGTGTTATGAACTAATATGATGAACTCTGTATTATTACCTGTGAGATATATTTGACATCAGTTGATTAAATAAGATTTAAGAAGCAACCCCTGTCAAATCTTAAATAATTAAAACCTGTGTTGTTTTTGGGATTTCTTTGCTTTGTTGTTTGTAGACTATATAATAGATGTAGATCCACTAGAGGGAGCTGTCTATATTTTGAGATAATGAAACACACTGATGTTTTAATGTGCGTTCCATATGACAAATCCACTAGAGGGCGCTGTCTACATTTTGTGATACTGAAATACACTTATTGGGGTATGATTTGTTATATTTTTCAGATGACAAATCCACTAGAGGGCGCTGTCTACATTTTGTGATACTGAAATACACTAATTAGGGTATGTTTTGTTATATTTTTCAGATGACATATCCACTAGAGGGCGCTGTCTACATTTTGCAATAATGAAATCCACTAATTAGGGTATGTTTTGTTGTACCTTTCAGATGACATATCCACTAGAGGGCGCAGTCCACACTTTTGTGAATCTAAAATATGTTGCTTCGGTTACATTTTGTTGTATTTTTTAGATGACAAATCCACTAGGAGGCGCTGTCTAAATTTTTGAGAATATGAAAAACACTATTTAGGGTACATTTTGTTGTCTTTTTAGATGACAAATCCACTAGAGGGCGCTGTCTACACTTTGTGATAATGAAATACACTTATTAGGGTACGTTTTGTTGTACGTTTTAGATGACAAATCCACTAGAGGGCGCTGTCTACATTATGAGATAACGAAATACACTTATTAGGGTATGTTTTGTTGTACGTTTTAGATGACAAATCCACTAGAGGGCGCTGTCTACATTATGAGATAATGAAATACACTTATTAGGGTATGTTTTGTTGTACGTTTTAGATGACAAATCCACTAGAGGGCGCTGTCTACACTTTGTGATAATGAAATACACTTATTAGGGTATGTTTTGTTGTACGTTTTAGATGACAAATCCACTAGAGGGCGCTGTCTACATTATGAGATAACGAAATACACTTATTAGGGTATGTTTTGTTGTACGTTTTAGATGACAAATCCACTAGAGGGCGCTGTCTACATTATGAGATAACGAAATACACTTATTAGGGTATGTTTTGTTGTACGTTTTAGATGACAAATCCACTAGAGGGCGCTGTCTACATTATGAGATAACGAAATACACTTATTAGGGTATGTTTTGTTGTACGTTTTAGATGACAAATCCACTAGAGGGCGCTGTCTACATTATGAGATAATGAAATACACTTATTAGGGTACGTTTTGTTGTATGTTTTAGATGACAAATCCACTAGAGGGCGCTGTCTACATTATGAGATAATGAAATACACTTATTAGGGTACGTTTTGTTGTACGTTTTAGATGACAAATCCACTAGAGGGCGCTGTCTACATTATGAGATAACGAAATACAATTATTAGGGTATGTTTTGTTGTACGTTTTAGATGACAAATCCACTAGAGGGCGCTGTCTACACTTTGTGATAATGAAATACACTTATTAGGGTACGTTTTGTTGTACGTTTTAGATGACAAATCCACTAGAGGGCGCTGTCTACACTTTGTGATAATGAAATACACTTATTAGGGTACGTTTTGTTGTACGTTTTAGATGACAAATCCACTAGAGGGTGCTGTCTACATTACGAGATAACGAAATACACTTATTAGGGTATGTTTTGTTGTACGTTTTAGATGACAAATCCACTAGAGGGCGCTGTCTACATTACGAGATAATGAAATACACTTATTAGGGTATGTTTTGTTGTACGTTTTAGATGACAAATCCACTAGAGGGCGCTGTCTACACTTTGTGATAATGAAATACACTTATTAGGGTACGTTTTGTTGTACGTTTCAGATGACAAATCCACTAGAGGGTGCTGTCTACATTACGAGATAACGAAATACACTTATTAGGGTATGTTTTGTTGTACGTTTTAGATGACAAATCCACTAGAGGGCGCTGTCTACATTACGAGATAACGAAATACACTTATTAGGGTATGTTTTGTTGTACGTTTCAGATGATAAATTCACTAAAGGGCGCTGTCTACATTTTTGCGAATCTAAAATATGTTGCTTCAGTTACGTTTGTTGTACTTTTCAGATAACAAATCTACTAGAGGGCGTTGTGTAAATTTTGCGATAATGAAACGCACTTATTAGGGAACATTTTGTTGTATGTGTCAGAGGACAAATCCACTAGAGGATGCTGTCAACATTTTGCGATAATGAAATACACTAATTAGGGTACTTTTTGTTGTATGTTACAGATGACAAATCTACTAGAGGGCGCTGTCTACATTTTGAGATAATGAAATACACTTGTTCGGGTATGTTTTGTTGTGCGTTTCAGATGACAAATTCACTAGAGGGCGCTGTCTACATTTTTGCAAATCTAAAATATGTCGCTACGGTTATGTTTTGTTGTAAATTTCAGCTAACAAATCCACTAGAGGGCGTTGTCTAAATTTTGTGATAATGAAATACACTAATTAGAGTACATTTTGCTGTACATTTTAGATGACAAATCCACTAGAGGGGTTGTTTCTATTTTTTGCAAATATAAACGATATGGTTTGTTGAACATTTTTATGACAAATCCACTAGAGAGTGCTGTCTACATTTTGCGATAATGAAATGCACTTAATAGGGTATATTTTAGTGTATATTTCAGATAACAAATCAACTAGAGGGCGCTGTCTACATTTTGCGATAATGAAATACACTAATTAGCGTATGTTTTGTTGTATATTTCAGATAACAAATCCACTAGAGGGCGCTGTCTACATTTTGCGATAATGAAATACACTAATTAGCGTATGTTTTGTTGTATATTTCAGATAACAAATCCACTAGAGGGCGCTGTCTACATTTTGCGATAATGAAATACACTTAATAGGGTATATTTTATTGTAAGTTTCAGATGACAAATCCACTACAGGGCGCTGTCTACATTTTGCGATAATGAAATACACTAATTAGGGTACGTTTTGTTGTACGTTTCAGATGACAAATCCACTAGAGGGGTTGTTTCTATTTTTTGCAAATAAAAAGTACCCAACTTACGATATGGTTTGTTGAACATTTTTATGACAAATCCACTAGAGAGTGCTGTCTACATTTTGCCAACCTGAAATACACTACTTTGGCTACATTTTTTTTGTATATTTTAGATGATAACTCCACTAGAGGACGCTGTCTACATTTTGCCAACCTGAAATACACTACTTTGGCTACATTTTTTTGTATATTTTAGATGATAACTCCACTAGAGGACGCTGTCTACATTTTGCCAACCTGAAATACACTACTTTGGCTACATTTTTTTGTATATTTTAGATGATAACTCCACTAGAGGGCGCTGTCTACATTTTACGAATGTGAAATCAGATCCTTTAAATTACAAGAATATACATGTAATCTACAGACTTGAATGTCCTAGCAGTTTTTATGTGGGTCAAACCAAATGTAGATTACAAGATATATTAAGTGAACACAAAAATGCAATTTAGACAAGAAACAAAGATTATCATATAGCAGTCTATTATGCTACCTTTTAACAATTATTGCTATGGAAACAGTATCTATTAGGTTTATAATAATCTATTACATTTATGTGCTTTCTTTCATTTTTCTGTTTTTAAATTTAATTTAATTTAATTTAATTTAATTTAATTTAATTTAATTTAATTTAATTTAATTTAATTTAATTTAATTTAATTTTTCTGAGCAAAAAAGTTATGGGTGTACAGAGCAAGTTATGTTATCAGTTATTTTCCTTGGGAAATAATATATTGAGGAAGGTCTAGCAGCGCTCCCGTCCTCATGTGCAGTGCTTTTTTATCATTTTAATTATTTCATTACATTTCATCCTATTCTTCTATTTATCCTAGAAAATATGTGACTGGGCTTTACCGTCTGGCACAAAACTTAATTAATTTCAATAAGATTACGCCGCAATATGCTGCATACGTCCCGATGTTTCACTGGCTGAGGAAACACAGAGTTTATCTGCTGTCTGTGGGATCCTTCTGCTATTTCCTCATGTGAAGCTCCAGCAGTTTTACATTTTCCCAAATAATAATGTCTTCATAAAGACGTCCTCTGGGGAACAATCACATCACAGCAGACACAAAACTACATTGTGTCTAGTTCAAGAAACATTAATAAACGCTTCATTTTCTTAACCATTTTAATTACAAGACATTCCACAATAACACATGCTGGGTATAAAGTTTTATTTTCTGTCTGCATTATCTTGTAGAGTTTAAGTATGTAAGTAAATTAAGTAAGTATGAAGTTGCCTTAAGTACATCACATTAAATGCAATTTTATCAAAGACTAGATGCAATGAAACTCCTCAGATCAGGTGTGCATGTGTGCTTCAGTGTGAGTGTGTGCTTCATGCTTCTGTCAGTCTATGTTGCTCCTGTCGCTGTTCATCTAAAACTCCACATCTATAATCCTCTTAGTCTATGCTGACATTATCTTCAGCAGCTCAAACACTCTAATGACTAATGGACAGACGGCTGCTTCTCACTCAGGGCTGCTGTTTATTCTAATAAGGGAGATATGGGCACTAGTGGGCGGGGCTTTTCCTCTCTGATGACACGTATAAAGGGAGAATGTCAATCAAAGTGTTTTTCAATCAAGTCTGATTATAAAAAAATATAGTTAATAAATGTTTACAGTTAGATGCTGGATATATTCACACACTGCTGACACACAACTGGGTATAAACCCCTTATAAAACTGATTTTTTTTTTTTTTTGGATAATAGGTGCCCTTTAAATAGACATGCATTTTCAGAGAAGTTGCTCTATGAATAGCGCTCAGGTTACACACAGAGTCGTGTGATTATTTCATTTTATTTTATTCATGCAGTTTCCTATTAACAGTATAAGAAGATGCCTCCTGGTGGGAAAAGGTCTCATTACCTGGGGGAAATCTGCACAGTGCCTGCACAAAAAGTGCTCGAGTATGTCATTTCATTTTCATAAAGATGTTTTTTTGTGTGCACTTTACAAAAATATAACATGACAATGTGTTTTTATATTCATCTAAACTTATTGTGTTTGATGTTTTTTTAAGTCACACAAGCTGTTTTATATGTAATTTAATTTTAAATTACTTATAAGGTTATTTGATTCAACTTAAAAATTCAAATCTATATTTTTGTTTGTCTGTTTGTTTGTTTGTGATGTGTATGTTTAAAATTAAAAATGTATATTTCTCAATATATGCTCCTCTACCTTTTAAAGCTTTATGTATTCTGGTTAAGACCACTGCTGTTACAAATAATTGGCAATTACAGGATAGATTTTGGATTCATGGTGTGGATCTGCCGGGGGAACATAAATTCAACTGCAAAAGTGAGCAATTAAAGATATTTGTACAAAAAATGAAGTATAACATGATTTAATTGTTTAATGTCACATGTGCAGTGAAAAAAACAAGGGATCTAAAGTTATCTGTCAAGCTTCTGATTTAAACAAACCATTAAGTCATTAGGATTGGTTTAAAACATGAAGCAAACTACTATGAATGTAATATAAATATACAATAAGTTGAGGGAAATTCATTCATTCATTTTTCTTCGTCCTCATAGCAAGAAGGTCGCTGGTTTGAGTCCCGGCTGGGGACTCTGTGTGGAGTTTGCATGTTCTCCCTGTGTTGGCGTGGGTTTCCTCCGGGTGCTCCGGTTTCCCCACAGTCCAAACATATGTGCTATAGGGGAATATTGTTTTTTAACCATACTACAGTAAAGTACTTGAGTTAATCTGTTGTGGTGATTCTACAGCTGCTATGGTAACACAACAACTAGAGTAATTGATCTGTTATGGGGATTCTACAGTTGCTATGGTAACACAACAACTAGAGTAATTGATCTGTTGTGGTGATTCTACAGTTGCTATGGTAACACCACAACTACAGTAACTGATCTGTTGTGGTGATACTACAGTTGCTATGGTAACACAACAACTACAGTAACTGATCTGTTGTGGTGATTCTACAGTTTCTATGGTAACAACAACTACAGTAACTGATCTGTTGTGGTGATTCTACAGTCGCTATGGTAACACAACAACTATAGTAATTGATGTGTTGTGGTGATTCTACAGTCGCTATGGTAACACAACTACTACAGTAATTGATCTGTAGTGGTGATTCTACAGTTGCTACGGTAACACAACAACTACACTAACTGATGTGTTGTGGTGATTCTGCAGTTGCTATGGTAACACAAAAACTACAGTAACTAATCTGTTGTGGTGATTCTACAGTTGCTATGGTAGCACAACAACTACAATTATTGATCTGTTGTGGTGATTCTACAGTTGCTATGGTAACACAACAACTACAGTAACTGATCTGTTGTGGTGATTCTAAAGTTGCTATGGTAACATACCAACTACAATTATTGATCTGTTGTGGTAATTCTACAGTTGCTATGGTAGCACAACAACTACAGTAATTGATCTGTTGTGGCGATTCTACAATTGCTATGGTAACACAACAACTACAGTAACTGATCTGTTGTGGTGATTCTACAGTTGCTATGGTAACACAACAACTACAGTAATTGATGTGTTGTGGTGATTCTACAGTTGCTATGGTAACACAACAACTACAGTAATTGATGTGTTGTGGTGATTCTGCAGTTGCTATGGTAACACAACAACTACAGTAATTGATCTGTTGTAGCTATTCTACAGTCGCTATGGTAACACAACAACTATAGTAATTGATCTGTTGTGGTGATTCTACAGTTGCTATGGTAGCACAACAACTACAGTAATTGATGTGTTGTGGTGATTCTGCAGTTGCTATGGTAACACAACAACTAAAGCAATTAATGTGTTGTGATGATTCTAGAGTTGCTATGGTAACACAACAACTACAGTAATTGATCTGCTGTGGTGATTCTACAGTTGCTATGGTAGCACAACTACAGTAATTGATCTGTTGTGGTGATTCTACAGTTGCTATGGTAACACAACAACTAAAGTAATTAATGTGTTGTGATGATTCTAGAGTTGCTATGGTAACACAACAACTACAATAATTTATCTGTTGTAGCTATTCTACAGTTGCTATGGTAGCACGACAGCTACAGTAATTGATCTGTTGTGGTGATTCTACAGTTGCTATGGAAACACAACTGCAGTATATAAGGTTTCAGTGTGATTCCACAGTTGCTATGGTGACAATAACTATAGTAAATAAATGACCCAATACTGTGGTTTTCTCCACATCTATAATCCTCTTAGTCTATGCTGACATTATCTTCAGCAGCTCAAACACACTAATGGCTAATGGACAGACGGCTGCTTCTCACTCAGGGCTGCTTTTTATGCTAATGAGACAGAGATAGGCACTAGTGGGCGGGGCTTTCCCCCTCTGATGACAGGTACAAAGGGAGAATGTCAATCAAAGTGTTTCTGTAGACTGTTTTGATCAAGTCTGATTAGAGCAAACACAATTAAATCATCAGAGGCTGCTGGATGTATTCACGCACTGCTGACACACAACTGGGTTTAAACCCCTTATAAAAGTGAATTCTTTGTCTTTAAGGCATCTGCTCTCCACTTCACACACACAGAGATTGAAGTGTCATTTGCTATATTGGCTTGTACTACAGGCTCTATTTTCTTAACCCACAGAAGAGGTATTTAGTGTGCCCCGTCTCTGGGTGAAGGTTGTACAATCAAGACACAAGTATCCTCGACAGATGAGACATTTCTATTCAGGGCACACACCCCGTTTATTAGTCTCAATGCTGCTGCTCCAATGACAAATTAATGGCCAGGAGCTGGACATAGTGATTTACGCTGAATACGGTCCGTCATTTAAGAAAAACCATGAGCTTCGGCAGGGGCTAAACGGCACATTTACTGAAGATCTCTGACAGACCCTGTATATCACATCACCTATAATAGACCACTTAAAGGGACAGTTCACCCAAAAATGAAAATCTACTCACTGTTTACGGATCCTCAAGTGACACCAAACCTTATCTTTATGACTTTCTTTCTTCTGTTGAAGACACTAATGAAGATATTTTGACAAAACTATGTCAATGGTGACAGGTTTACAACATTTTTCAAAATATCTTCTTTTGTATGGAGCAAAAGAAAGAAACTTTTAAAGCTTTGGAACAAGTTAAGGACTAGAAGTACTTTCTTTTTTTGGATGAACTATCCCTTAAAGCACCTGGTATACTTCAAATAAAGTTACTGCATTTTCCTTTCTTCCTTTGAGAGCAAAAAGAAGTTTGTAAAGTCTGTTAGTGAAGGGGAGGAGCTAATGATGATGGGAGGGGCTGCAGGGGAAGGGGAGGAGCCACTGGTGAAGAGTAGTGGTTGCTAGTGAAGAGAAAAAGCTGATAATGATGGGGAGGGGGCTGCTAGTGAAGGGGAGGAGCTGATGATGATGGGGAGGGGCTGCTAGTGAAGGGGAGGAGCTACTGGTAAAGGTAGGGGCTGCTAGTAAAGGGGAGGAGCTGACGATGATGGGGAGGGGCTTCTAGTGAAGGGGAGGAGCTGATGATGATGGGGAGGGCTGCTAGTAAAGGGGAGGAGCTGATGATGATGGGGAGGGGCTGCAGGTAAAGAGGAGGAGCTGATGATGATGGGTAGGGACTGCAAGTGAAGGGGAAGAGCTGATGATGGGGAGGAGCTGCAAGTAAAGGGGAGGAGCTACTGGAGAAGAGTAGGGGCTGCTAGAGAAGGGGAGGGGCTGATGATGATGGGGAGGGGCAGCTAGTAAAGGAGAGGAGCTAATGATGAAGGGGAAAGGCTTCTATTGAAGGGGAGGAGCTGATGAGGATGGGGAGGGGCTGCTAGTGAAGGAGAGGAGCTAATGATGAAGGGGAAAGTCTTCTATTGAAGGGGAGGAGCTGATGAGGATGGGGAGGGGCTGCTAGTGAAGGAGAGGAGCTGATGATGATGGGGAGGGGCTGCAGGTAAAGAGGAGGAGCTGATGATGATGGGGAGGGACTGCTAGTAAAGGGGAGGAGCTGATGATGATGGGGAGGGGCAGCTAGTAAAGGAGAGGAGCTAATGATGAAGGGGAAAGGCTTCTATTGAAGGGGAGGAGCTGATGAGGATGGGGAGGGGCTGCTAGTGAAGGAGAGGAGCTGATGATGATGGGGAGGGGCTGCAGGTAAAGAGGAGGAGCTGATGATGATGGGGAGGGACTGCTAGTAAAGGGGAGGAGCTGATGATGATGGGGAGGGACTGCTAGTAAAGGGGAGGGGCTGATGATGATGGGGAGGGGCAGCTAGTAAAGGAGAGGAGCTAATGATGAAGGGGAAAGGCTTCTATTGAAGGGGAGGAGCTGATGAGAATGGGGAGGGACTGCTAGTAAAGGGGAGGAGCTGATGATGATGGGGAGGGGCTGCAGGTAAAGAGGAGGAGCTGATGATGATAGGGAGGGACTGCTAGTAAAGAAGAGGAGCTGATGATGATGGGGAGGGGCTGCAGGTAAAGAGGAGGAGTTGATGATGATGGGGAGGGACTGCTAGTAAAGGGGAGGAGCTGATGATGATGGGGAGGGGCTGCAGGTAAAGAGGAGGAGCTGATGATGATGGGGAGGGGCAGCTAGTAAAGGAGAGGAGCTAATGATGAAGGGGAAAGGCTTCTATTGAAGGGGAGGAGCTAATGATGATGGGAGGGGCTGCAGGGGAAGGGGAGGAGCCACTGGTGAAGAGTAGTGGTTGCTAGTGAAGAGAAAAAGCTGATAATGATGGGGAGGGGCTGCTAGTGAAGGGGAGGAGCTGATGATGATGGGGAGGGGCTGCTAGTGAAGGGGAGGAGCTACTGGTAAAGGTAGGGGCTGCTAGTAAAGGGGAGGAGCTGACGATGATGGGGAGGGGCTTCTAGTGAAGGGGAGGAGCTGATGATGATGGGGAGGGCTGCTAGTAAACGGGAGGAGCTGATGATGATGGGGAGGGGCTGCAGGTAAAGAGGAGGAGCTGATGATGATGGGTAGGGACTGCAAGTGAAGGGGAAGAGCTGATGATGGGGAGGAGCTGCAAGTAAAGGGGAGGAGCTACTGGAGAAGAGTAGGGGCTGCTAGAGAAGGGGAGGGGCTGATGATGATGGGGAGGGGCAGCTAGTAAAGGAGAGGAGCTAATGATGAAGGGGAAAGGCTTCTATTGAAGGGGAGGAGCTGATGAGGATGGGGAGGGGCTGCTAGTGAAGGAGAGGAGCTAATGATGAAGGGGAAAGTCTTCTATTGAAGGGGAGGAGCTGATGAGGATGGGGAGGGGCTGCTAGTGAAGGAGAGGAGCTGATGATGATGGGGAGGGGCTGCAGGTAAAGAGGAGGAGCTGATGATGATGGGGAGGGACTGCTAGTAAAGGGGAGGAGCTGATGATGATGGGGAGGGGCAGCTAGTAAAGGAGAGGAGCTAATGATGAAGGGGAAAGGCTTCTATTGAAGGGGAGGAGCTGATGAGAATGGGGAGGGGGCTGCTAGTGAAGGAGAGGAGCTGATGATGATGGGGAGGGGCTGCAGGTAAAGAGGAGGAGCTGATGATGATGGGGAGGGACTACTAGTAAAGGGGAGGAGCTGATGATGATGGGGAGGGACTGCTAGTAAAGGGGAGGGACTGATGATGATGGGGAGGGGCAGCTAGTAAAGGAGAGGAGCTAATGATGAAGGGGAAAGGCTTCTATTGAAGGGGAGGAGCTGATGAGAATGGGGAGGGGCTGCTAGTAAAGGGGAGGAGCTGATGATGATGGGGAGGGGCTGCAGGTAAAGAGGAGGAGCTGATGATGATAGGGAGGGACTGCTAGTAAAGAAGAGGAGCTGATGATGATGGGGAGGGGCTGCAGGTAAAGAGGAGGAGTTGATGATGATGGGGAGGGACTGCTAGTAAAGGGGAGGAGCTGATGATGATGGGGAGGGGCTGCAGGTAAAGAGGAGGAGCTGATGATGATGGGGAGGGGCAGCTAGTAAAGGAGAGGAGCTAATGATGAAGGGGAAAGGCTTCTATTGAAGGGGAGGAGCTGATGATGATGGGGAGGGCTGCTAGTAAAGGGGAGGAGCTGATGATGATGGGGAGGGGCTGCAGGTAAAGAGGAGGAGCTGATGATGATGGGGAGGGACTGCTAGTAAAGGGGAGGAGCTGATGATGATGGGGAGGGGCTGCAGGTAAAGAGGAGGAGCTGATGATGATGGGGTGGGACTGCAAGTGAAGGGGAAGAGCTGATGATGATGGGGAGGAGCTGCAAGTAAAGGGGAGGAGCTACTGGTGAAGAGTAGGGGCTGCTAGAGAAAGGGAGGAGCTGATGATGATGGGGAGGGGCAGCTAGTAAAGGAGAGGAGCTAATGATGAAGGGGAAAGGCTTCTATTGAAGGGGAGGAGCTGATGATGATGGGGAGGGGCTGTTAGTGAAGGGGAGGACTTACAGGAGAAGAGTAGTGGCTACTAGAGAAGCAGAGCAGCTGATGATGATGGGGAGGGCATTCAACAGCTGTATGAAATCCAAAAGTTTACATTCTTAATTACCTGTTTCTAAATGGTCAGTCTCTCTCTCTCCCTCTCTCTCTCTCTCTCTCTCTCTCTCTCTCTCCTCTCTCTCTCTCTCTCTCTCTCTCTCTCTCTCTCTCTCTCTATATATATATATATATATATATATATATATATATATATATATATATATATATATATATATATATATATATATATATATATATATATATATATTATTTTTATTTTTTTTATTTATTTATTTTTTTTATTACAATTTTTCATTAGGAGACAACATTTACATAATATTAAGGAATGCAAATTTTGGATACCCTGGGTTCCCTTGGTGGATGCGCTAGAGTGACATTTGCGTGGAGAGGTGAAGAGATTTGAATGATTGTAAACTATTATCTAAACTAATGGAAACTATTTATTTCCACATTTCATCTGAAACAACAATGTGGGCTTTTGTAAAGATGCGTTTGGTCATTATCATCTGAATACATAATTATGCAAACACCTGAGGAGATTTCTCTGCATGAAAGACTCACCAATGGCAGATTAACCTGCTGCTGCTGCTCCTTCTGCAATATGGTGGGAAATTAAATATGAAGGAAATGTGGATGAGGTGCCAAGATGATTGACAAGGGATGTAACTAAGCAACAGAACGGTCCGCTAATGATGAAGTAGGGTTTCCCAGTTTATCCTCACTGGCTGTATCCAAAATTGCCCTCTATCCTCTCATTCACTACTCTTTGCATTTGTCCACTAGTAAAGTCCACTTGAAGGAGTGAATGAATTGGAGCACAGAGTGAACTGAAGGGATGCTGTTGTGAAGAGTGTCGGAAGCCAAATAGCGAATGCTGACTTGTTGTTTATTGAAATAAATAAATGCATCAATCAACCAAAATCTCTGGAATTTGGGTTCCCCGGTGATAATGTTCAGTTGAACAATTCCCATTAATAATCATAAAACAGACACATTTTGTTATGTTTGTAAAGGGATTGGATTAATAAAGGGACTGAGCCGAAAAGAAAATGAATAAATGAATGAATTACAGTACAGTGTATAATACTGTATATATCATATTTACAGCTCTTTGTTAATGAATGCTCCAGCATACTGTACTATTAACTGAACTGTAATAAAGTCTGTAGTATACTTTAGTTTTACTACAGTAAACTGTGATGTATTGTACTGTAATATACTGTATAGTTGTAGAAAACTACAGTATTGGGTCATTTATGTTACTGTAGTTATGTTACCATGGCAACTGTAGAATCACCACAGCAGATCAAATAGTATAAATGTTGCATTACCGTAGCAACTGTAGAATCGCCACAACAGATTCAATATAGATGTGTTACCATAGCAACTGTGGAATCGCTACAACAGATTCAATAGTATAAATGTTGCGTTACCATAGCAACTGTAGAATCGCCACAACAGATTCAATATAGATGTGTTACCATAGCAACTGTGGAATCGCTACAACAGATTCAATAGTATAAATGTTGTGTTACCATAGCAACTGTGAAATCGCTACAACAGATTAAATAGTATAGATGTTGTGTTACCATAGCAACTGTAGAATCGCTACAACAGATTCAACACTATGGATGTGTTACCATAGCAACTGTGGAATTGCTACAACAGATTAAATAGTATAAATGTTGTTACCATAGCAACTGTAGAATCGCCGCAACAGATTAAATAGTATAAATGTTGTGTTAGCATAGCAACTGTGGAATCGCCGCAACAGATTAAATAGTATAGATGTTGTGTTACCATAGCAACTGTAGAATCGCTACAACAGATTCAACACTATGGATGTGTTACCATAGCAACTGTGGAATTGCTACAACAGATTAAATAGTATAAATGTTGTTACCATAGCAACTGTAGAATCACCGCAAGAGATTAAATAGCATACATTTTGTGTTACTATAGCAACTGTGGAATCGCCGCAACAGATTAAATAGTATAAATGTTGTGTTACCATAGCAACTGTGGAATCGCCACAACAGATTAAATAGTATAGATGTTGTGTTACCATAGCAACTGTAAATCACCACAACAGATTAATTACTATAGATGTTGTGTTATCATAGCAACTATACAATCGCCACAACAGATTAAATACTATAGATGTTGTTACTGTAGCAACTGTAGAATCGCCACAACAGATTAATTACTATACTGTAGATGTTGTGTTACCATAGCAACTGTACAATTGCCACAACAGATTAAATACTATAGATGTTGTGCTACATTACTTAAGTAAGATTAAGGAAAGGTAAATTACAAAACTCAAATGTATATTATGTATTTGCTATTAGCCTGCACACTAGTTTGCTAAAGTACACTAGGTCTTGACTCTTATCATCTTTTTAGCAAACACTCTTGTTTTGATCTCTAAAAACCTGAACATGCCTGAACAACTTTAATACATGTGAGAACGTGTTATAAACAGGACCATGTTCTGGTTTTCATGCCATTGTTCTGTTTACAAAGACTGGTTCTATTTTGGACTAAACATATACATTTAAACACGTAAACTAAGCTTCAGTTAAACATAAACATATTATACCTAGGGCAGCGCAGTGGGTAGCACAATCCCCTCACAGCAAGAAGGTCACTGGTTCGAGTCCCGGCTGGGTCAGTTGGTGTTTCTGTGTGGAGTTTGCATGTTCTCCCCGTGTTGGCGTGGGTTTCCTCCGGGTGCTCCCCACAGTCCAAACACATGCGCTATAGGGGAATTGGGTAAGCTAAATGGACCGTAGTGTATGAAAGTGTATGGGTGTTTCCCAGTGATGGGCTGCAGCTGGAAAGGCATCTGCTGTGTAAAACATATGCTGGATAAGTTGGCAGTTCATTCCACTGTGGCGACCCCTGATTAATAAAGGGACTACGCTGAATAGAAAATAGATGAATGAATATTATACTAAAAACACACCAGCTGCAAAAATTGTATTGCTTTTATTCCTTGCTTGTGTGTGTTACGGAGGCTAGCTAGTAAGTGCTGAGCAGGTAAACCTCACTCCTTTGACCTCTAAAGGTGCTCTAGCGACAGACACTAGAGGCCATGGTCTTTAGCCTCCTTGTTAGAGCAACTGACTCCATGCGGAAGGTCGCTGGTTGGATCCCAGCTCGGAGCAGGTTGGGTGGTGTAGAATCGGCGGGAGTTACATGTGGACAAAATATATTTTATCATTTCTTTTTTAATGTTTTTATTTTAAAGAGTTTAAACTGGGTGTTAATAAATATTACTTTTACTATTTTTTTATTATAAACATTATTTATTTTGTATTTTTTATTGGCCATATCGATTCCACATTTGTATTGTGACATTTAATTTAGCAGCAAGCAGCAAAATGGGTCATTTGTTTTATTGGGTCATTTGTTTATATTGTTGAATCCCCATGACAACTATACAATTACCACAACAGATTAAATTAGAATAAAGATTTTTTCATGTGGATTGGTTATTGTTGTAAGAAAGAAAGAAAGAAAGAAAGAAAGAAAGAAAGAAAGAAAGAAAGAAAGAAAGAAAGAAAGAAAGAAAGAAAGAAAGAAAAGAAAAGAAAAGAAATGTTCACACATAGGACTCAAAATAAACTAAAATGTGCATGAAAACCACCTGAAGAATGGGTTTCTCGGACGCGCGCGCGGCGTGTGTGTGTGCGCGCGTCTATGAGACATTTCTGAGACACTGATGAGTCTCCTCCGAGCAGCAGAGCGTCAGTCTGCGTCCAGTCCAGTGGAGATAAGATCACACACACATACACACACACAAGCGCGCGCGCACGACCGGAAGGGTAAGTTCTCATTTGCGCTTATAATGATAACCTAATCACATTAATGTCAGTCAGAGGATGCAACAGATCATCCGTTAAGACAGTGAGTTGATATGCGAACGGTGGACGGACTTTATAATGGATTATTGGACTTTGACGGACATTCCACAGGTGTCGAGTGAAGATGCGCTTCCCAGCAGACAGCATACATCGCTTTTACTTCGGGAATCTTCGGAACAAATAGCGGTTTGTCTGTTACTGGGATGAAAATAATATATTACGCACTAAAATGTGCATAAAATCACCTTGATGCTCTTCGAGGAACACTTAAACGAGCGCAAAATCTCGTTTAAGTGTTCCTCGAAGAGCATCAAGGTGATTTTATGCACATTTTAGTTTACCGCGAGGCGCACTGAGGTGAATTTACGCACAAATTACGCACATTTTAGTTTTTCCGATGCACACTGGGGTGATTTTACGCACAATTTACGCAAATTTGAGTTTTTCCGATGCATACTGAGGTGATTTTACGCACAATTTGCGCACATTTGAGTTTTTCCGATGCGCATCGAGGTGATTTTACGCATATTTTACGCACAAAATAGTTTTCACACTGTGGTGATTTTACGCATATATTAGTTTTTTGCGACATCCAGGTGATACTCCCCTCTCCAGCTGCGCTTTCCTCTATGTATAACTTGTTGAGCAATCATTGCACTCCTGTTTTAGGGAATATACATCACAAAATGAGCGCAACACTGTAAACCTCTGACTCTCAAGTTTACTGGAAAACATAAATATTTGGTGCATATGTGTGCGCTTCTGCTGGGTCATTCTGTGCGTGTTTACAGAAAGCTGAAGCAGACATGATCTTCATTTTCTTCATGTGCGATGCTGAAGTAGTTTTGTGGTGACATAATGGTTCGTCAATGTCATTTATTTACACTGAACACTACGTGAAGCATGTAATTAGTCTCTGAAAGATTGCTGGGTTGTTTAAATCCAATTTTAGTTAAAATACGAGCAATGCAAACTGCTGGGTTACTCTTTAATTTATTTTTCTGGACCAAATTCAAGCCATCGTTTGGATTTGTCCATATTTTATCCTATAGCAGCTGGAATAACACAGCATGTTTCAGAGTCTAATGTTCAGGAGATATAAATAAAGAGTAACACTTAATTAATGATGGAGATTAATTTGATTAGCTTGAATTGATTAACATAAATCTTTGTTGCAGGATTTACATTTGTTAAACCAATGCTAAGGTCTACTTGCTCTATGAATTGTAGTATATCTTAAAATATTGTATAATATTATGATTATTATGTTTTATTTGGAGCCTAGATATGTTTTGGTGGTAAACTTATAGGCTGTATTAATGTAATTGTATTTTATATTGATTTATTTTGCTTTGTTCATCCAGGACACTCTTAAAAAAAGAGATTTTCCTGGTCAAATAAAAGATTAAATAAAAAACAACATGAGCTAGCATTAGACGATATGCATTTTACTCCATTTTGAGACCTTTATTAATGTTACACTCTGCTTGGTTATTACACACATTTGGGTAAAATATCGACAAACACCAATAAATGTTGATTTTTTGCTATAAATTATAGACTTTATAAAATAAAATATTAATAAACAAATACAAAAATATATAATAAAGTGAAATAAATTATGAATAAATTTATATATTTATTTATTATTAATAAAATGATAAATAAATACAAATAAATATGAATAAAATAATATTTGTCCATAATCAAAGCATTTAAATCATGTTACTATGGTTGCATCCAAAACTTTTACATAAAAAAAAATCCAAAATGCAAAACTAAAACTTAAGGAGGCTGAATATCTGTGCATGTTTGTGCTGTATGCAGTTACGCACAGCATGGTTGACAGGTGTAACTTCAAAAATATCCCGAATGCAAACCTGAAAGTTGACTGATGAGACTCAATGAATATGTGTAAATGCAGATTAGTTGTGTAATATGCGCTGACGCACAGCATGATTGACAGCTGTAACTCCAAACAGAAGCAGACGACACACACACTGAGGGCTTTGATGAGGTCTGGGGTTTATTTATGGCGAAGCTCAGATCGAAAAAATCTCTCTTAGCAACAAGACAATGTTTGCCTCACATATCTTCTGCACATCCATGGCTTCAGCTTAAGCCTGCTGCGTAATGAAGCTGCGTGCGCCTGTGCTGTCGGAGAGACTTTTCAGATATGTGCATGACAACTCATTCAAAAAATAGTTTAGGTTTTATCTTGTTTCTTGTCCATATTTCTAATGTTTCCTAAGTAGAGTTGAAGGCAAAATTATTCACCTTCCTTGGAAATTTTAATTATTTTTCAAGCAACTCTCAGGTGCTGGTTAATAGAGCGTTTTTCACAATATTTCCTGCTATATTATATTTATTCAGTCATTTATTTATTTTATTTTCGGCTTATTCCCTTTGTTAATCGGGAGTTGCCACAGCGGAATGAACCGCCAACTTATCCAGCATATGGTTTACACAGCAGAAGTCCTTCCAGCTGCAACCCAACACTAGGAAACATCCATACACTCTCATTCACACTCATACACTACGGACAATTTAGGCTACCTAATTCCCCTATAGCGCATGTGTTTGGACTGTGGGGGAAACCGGAGCACCCGGAGGAAACCCACGGCAACACGGGGAGAACATGCAAACTCCACACAGAAACGCCAACTGACCCAGCGGAGGCTTGCACCAGCGACTTTCTTGCTGTGAGACGATTGTGCTACCCACTGCGCCACCGTGACGCACCTGTTATATTTTATTTCTTTTTGTATTTATTTTAATTTGGCTGGAATAAAGCAGTTAACGTAAGTTTTTAAGTCATTATTATTGCCTAATTAATCTAACTTTAGCCTAGTTGATTCAGTTTCATCACGCATATTTTTATCGACACATGTGATCTGTTCAAACTAACTCACATGACTTTATTTGATGCCTGTTATTTGTTTAATAAATGTGTTTCCATCTTAGTTCATGCACATTTTTTTCTTATCGGATAAAACGTTTATCATACTAATGCGTACTTATACTGTAGTATACTTTAGTTTTACTACAGTAAACTATGGTGTATTGTAGTATAATATATAGGGATGACGTCAAACTGATGTTTCGACACAGTGACGACATTCCGAAGTGCAAGTGATTCGAAACACTCAGGTCATGTGACTAGGGTGATTCGAAACACTCAGGTCATGTGACTAGGGTGATTCGAAACGCTCAGGTCACGTGACTATGGTGATTCGAAACACTCAGGTCATGTGACTAGGGTGATTCGAAACGCTCAGGTCACGTGACTATGGTGATTCGAAACAATCAGGTCATGTGACTAGGGTGATTCGAAACACTCAGGTCACGTGACTAGGGTGATTCGAAACACTCAGGTCATGTGACTAGGGTGATTCGAAACACTCAGGTCATGTGACTAGGGTGATTCGAAACACTCAGGTCATGTGACTAGGGTGATTTAAAACACTCAAATCATGTGACTAGGGTGATTTGAAACACTCAGGTCATGTGACTAGGGTGATTTGAAACACTCAGGTCACGTGACTAGGGTGATTTGAAACACTCAGGTCATGTGACTAGGATGATTTGAATCACTCAGGTCATGTGACTAGGGTGATTCGAAACACTCAGGTCATGTGACTAGGGTGATTCGAAACACTCAGGTCATGTGACTAGGGTGATTCGAAACACTCAGGTCATGTGACTAGGGTGATTCGAAACACTCAGGTCATGTGACTAGGGTGATTTGAAACACTCAGGTCATGTGACTAGGGTGATTTGAAACACTCAGGTCATGTGACTAGGGTGATTCGAAACACTCAGGTCACGTGACTAGGGTGATTTGAAACACTCAGGTCATGTGACTAGGTGATTTGAAACACTCAGGTCACGTGACTATGGTGATTCGAAACACTCAGGTCATGTGACTAGGGTGATTCGAAACACTCAGGTCACGTGACTAGGGTGATTCGAAACACTCAGGTCACGTGACTAGGGTGATTCGAAACACTCAGGTCATGTGACTAGGGTGATTCGAAACACTCAGGTCATGTGACTAGGGTGATTCGAAACACTCAGGTCATGTGACTAGGGTGATTCGAAACACTCAGGTCATGTGACTAGGGTGATTCGAAACACTCAGGTCACATGACTAGGGTGATTCGAAACATTCAGGTCATGTGACTAGGGTGATTTGAAACACTCAGGTCATGTGACTAGGGTGATTTGAAACACTCAGGTCATGTGACTAGGGTGATTTGAAACACTCAGGTCACGTGACTAGGGTGATTCGAAACACTTAGGTCATGTGACTAGGGTGATTTGAAACACTTAGGTCACGTGACTAGGGTGATGCGAAACAGTCAGGTCACGTGATGAGGGTGATTTGAAACACTCAGGTCACGTGACTAGGGTGATTTGAAACACGCAGGTCACGTGACTAGGGTGATTTGAAACACGCAGGTCACGTGACTAGGGTGATTTGAAACACTCAGGTCACGTGATGAGGGTGATTCGAAACACTCGAGTCACATGACTAAAGCAATTCAAAGCATCGGCCATTTCAGAAGCGTTTCAAGACCTGACGAATCTGCCTTTGACTGACAGGGTCGGAAAAGATTTCTATCTCATGTAGCCTAGTGGACCGTAGGTGTGCACAGAGTAACTTGTCTTTGGTCCTCTCTTTCAGAAGCGCCGTCATCCAGATATGAGTTATAAAACCCATCGCGACTATGTGCTTTCTAACAACTTTGACATCATGTGACACATTGGAGCACCCAATGGAGACGACTACAATACTCACCAGCCCAAACAGCCAGTTCAAGAGAATCGACAACACGACTCTCCTGATCCCGTCCGCACCTCTCCACCATCACATCAACAACGCAGTGCTGGGTATTTTCCTAGGGATGTTGTCTCTCGTCACCATCATCATGAACCTGCTGGTGTTATTCGCCGTCAGAAAGGAGCGGACGCTGCATACTGTCGGGAATTTGTACATCGTCAGCCTCTCAATAGCGGATCTCATTGTTGGCGCGACCGTGATGCCTCTGAATTTGGTGTACCTTCTGGAGGACCAGTGGAAACTGGGCCACGTTGTCTGCCAGTTTTGGTTGGTTATGGACTATGTGGCGAGCACGGCTTCAATTTTCAGCTTGTTCATTCTTTGCTTGGATAGATATCGCTCTGTTCGACATCCGTTACAGTATCTGAAATACCGCACACGAGGACGAGCGACGCTGTTGATATGCAGTGCATGGCTGCTGTCTATGACTTGGACTATTCCTATATTGGGTTGGCGAATGTTTGCTAGCGTCGATAAGAAGACGGAGTTGGAAAACCAATGCGATACTGATTTCCGCTTTGTGACGTGGTTCAAAGTGCTAACCGCTATACTCAACTTCTACATCCCTTCATTCCTAATGCTGGTGTTTTACTCGCAGATCTTCATCGCAGTGAGAGATCATTACCGAGAGTGGGAGAACTTTGCAGGTCCTGCGTTAAAAACAGACGCAACGGATACGCTAACTAACGGACTGCAGTTGCAAATAACGAAAGCCTCCGAGAAGGAGAGTTTGGCGTTGAACGCCTATTCTCAAAATGAAGGATTGCTGGATCAATACAGTCTGGAGCAGCCTTACAACTCACGGGAAAACACAGAAGAAATGACATCTGAGCCAAAGAGGACGATGTGTTATAAGAAAAAGGCCATTTTTAATCTTTCCAAACGCATGAGGAAAACCGTACAAGACTCTGAGATTTCCTTTCAAAGTGATGACGGGGAAACGGTGGCAGAAGGGCGGCCATCTTTATCACTGGCATTTCTGCAGTCGGAGAATACCGCGCAACCCCAAACGTTTATAAATGTTAGCGACTGTAATGTGTTAGTGCCCAATTCTGTGGGGAACATTTGCGAGAGTGCGCCGACTGTAGAAATTCATAATTACACCGCAGTTCTGTGTACACCACCATCGCCGCCGTCTCCATGGGCTGAAAACAGCCCTCCGCTGGACGCTACTAATGCGTTACCTGCGAAGCAATCATGGCAGAAACTTTGTGAACAATCCAAGCAGAGCATTCACAGCATGCGCATCCGCAAGGAGAGGAAAGCGGCGCGGCAGCTGGGCTTTATCATTGGCGTCTTCATGGTTTGCTGGATCCCGTATTTCATCACGTTCATGGTCATGGCTCTGTGCGAAACCTGCGTCCATCACGACCTCCACATGTTCACCATCTGGCTGGGATACATCAACTCCACGCTCAATCCCTTCATTTACCCGCTGTGCAACGAAAACTTCAAAAGAGTGTTCAAGAAGATCTTTCACATGAGTAGATAGAGTTAAAAGTGTGTGATTGTGTTGTTGTTTCTTTACAGTCGAAGGCTAAATTATTTGCCCTACTCTCAAATTTGAATTGAAATACTCATTGTGCAATGAAATCTTCAAACAAGTGTTCAAGAAGATATTTTATATGAGTAGATAGAGTTAAAAACGTGTGATACGTAGTCTAACGAAGTCGAAGGCTACATTATTTGCCTTGCTGTGAAATTAAAATACAAATCAAATAATTTCCAAGATTATTAAAATAAGATTAAAGCTTTACTTAGATCGAGACCGGCCCACCCACACAAAATGCTGCATAGAAAAAATAACGATGTAAGGCGGAAACTGAATGTAATTTGATGTCGACGATTAACAGTACCCTTTAGTTATTTAAGTTTGTCAGTGAAATTTAAAGTCCCCCTCCATTGCACAAGAATGGAAATGTCCAATTGTTGCTCTGCACTTTTTTGTGCTTGTAAACACTTTTGTTTTTGACTGGATATTGACTGAAGCAGCAGCTCTGAAAACGAAACTAGCATCGCTGTCCAGCTGACTATTCTGATTTGCTGGTCGAGAACATTATGAATAACAAAATGAGGTGTTCATTCATTCAGTTTCCTTCAGCTTAGTCCCTTATTTATCAGGGGTCACCACAGTGGAATGAACCACCAACTATTCCAGCATGTGTTTTACGCAGCGGATGCCCTTCCAGCTGCAACCCAGTACTGGGAAATAAAATGAAGTGTGATATAAAGCTCTGCGTAACCAGTATCGGGTCCGCACTGGCCCAATACCCACATAAGTGGTTCTGCTCTTTCATCAGTTGGAATAGAACTTTTACATAGATTATGACAGAGACATTTTGCTTTTTTCTGATTACTGACATGTGCAGGAACCACCAAAATTAAACACAGCAACCCTAACCACACAGAACCTAAAAGGTACACTTTCAAATGTGAAAAAAAAGCGCCTCTTTTTTTGGAGGCGGACAGACAACATATACAATTATTTTAATCACTTTCAACAGTGTTTTATGAAAATTCAAAGGGTTTTCTTTAAAATTATACCAAACTTTTGCAATTATTCCTTAGCATGTAGATTTGGGAAGCTTTTGAATTTGGGTAGGCAAAATCCAGATGGAAACCCCAAAATAGCACTCGACTTCTAACTTATTTTGGTAGTTTTCATTGTAGCATAGTTGTGTAGTGTAGTAATCTTGTTTAGGCGATCATTTGGAGTCTAAAAAATCAGCAGGACAATCTAAAATCACTTTAAAAAAGTAGATAAATGCAGAACATTTTAAGGAAAGTTCTGTGAAAGTATGTGTTATGTTATTTTTGCATTTTTCAAAGGGCACCTATTTACCTCTTTTTCAAGATTCAAAAGCCTTTTGTGTCTCCAGAATGTGTCTGTGAAGTTTGAGCTCACAACACCCATCAGATCATTTATTATACCTTTCTGAATATAAGAATTTTGAGGTCTGAAGACAGTGTAGCTGTTTTTGTCGCCTGTGCCTTTAATGCAAATGAGTTGGTTCCCTCCGCCCACTACAGTAAGAACTTTCCCAATGATTATTTGATGTATTTGTTGTGGCTTTATTTCAAGCCTTTCTGCAACGACGAGTCACACACAATGTTGTTACAAAGTTTGCATGCGCACACACACACACACACACACACACACACACACACACACACACAGTCTTTGCACGGCAAATGTTACAGGATACAGGTTAATTTCCACTGCTGTATGGATGTCCGTTACGTTAATGAACAAAATAAACCTGATTTAACGTCCACAAACCGGGATTGAAGCGTCCTCTTTTATAATCTTACTGACATGCGTCTGTGGTGATCAAGACGGCAAAATCACTGTAATTTATTAACATGCACTGTTTTAAACACAAGTCAAACTTGTAAAACTCATTCTTGATTACATTTGATGATGATTGATGATCACAGAGAGCTGAATAGATCTTTTAATCCCGGTTGCTTTGCGCACGTCTTGTCTTGTTGATATTGCCCGCAGCTAGCTCTCTGCAACTCTCACATGGTTACCCACTGAAGCTAAGCAGGGCTGCGCCCGGTCAGTACCTGGATGGGAGACCACATGGTAAAGCTAGGTTGCTGCCGGAAGTGGTGTTAGTGGGGCCAGCAGGGGGCGCCCAACCTGCAGTCTGTGTGGGTCCTAATGCCCCAGTATAGTGACGGGGACTCTATACTGTTCAGTGAGCCCCAGTGAGACGTTAAACCGAGGTCCTGACTCTCTGGGGTCATTAAAAATCCCAGGATGTCCTTCGAAATAGAGTAGGGGTCCATCGTGGCCTCCTAACCATCCCCATATCATAATTGGTTTAATCACTCTGTCTCCTCTCCACCAATCAGCTGGTGTGTGGTGTGCGGTCTGGCGCAAAACGGCTGCCGTCGCGTAATCCAGTGTGGATGCTGCACACTGGTGGTGGATGAATAGATTCCCCCCCCCTCCCCCACCGATGTGTAAAGCGCTTTGAGTGCCCAGAAAAGCACTATATAAATGTAAGGAATTATCATTATTATTATATGATTATACGCATTACTATGGAGACATGTTAATACGAGGCTGTCAATCAATTTGGTGGGCGTAGAAACTGCACTCACGTTACGTTGTGGTCAGCCTCAAAATGGGAGGGATTTGGATCCCATTTTAACGTCAGGAAATTTAAAATAAGAGACTTACTGTGTTTATATCACCCCAATATGACTGTGGACACACTATAGTACACACAGCTCTGTCCAAAGGAGGATGATTTTCATCATAGCCGCCCTTTAAAGAGTAAAAAAGGCTTACTTAGACCACTGCTTAATTGCAGTTATTATTAAGCACCTAAACTTTATTTTTATGAATAGACTTAATTCAATATACTTGTACTTCAGTTTATATAATCAAATGTGTAGATTATCAAACTCCGCTCTTTTTAAAATGTCTGGCCTCGCCCCTGTCACAGAGAAGATTAGTTTGACATACTTTAAAGCCTAATGTTTTTAAACTTATATATTTTTAACATTTAAAACTATATATTTTTGGTTAGGATAAAAACTCATTTTACCATGCAAAAGATAGCTTTTAATTGTGTGTCGTGGCATTGTGTTGCATGGTGTTACGACATGGTGTATTCAGCTTAAAGTGAATTTTTTAGGCTTAACTAGGTTAAAGGTGCTGTGTGTACGTTTTTGACTCTTCTAAAGCATAAAAACACCATGATATGTGTGCAGATATTTCAGAAACATGCTCAGTGAACGTTCATGTTTATCTGAAAAACAATGCTGAAGTCAGATATTCTGAAAGTGTGTGTCTTTGTTTTGACCATTTAATCCGGCCAATGCCAGTTTAGCCAATCATATTTTAGCACCCCGGGTTGCATTCATGGAAAACAGCGTATTTCATTCATTCATTCAGAAAGGGTATTAAAGTATGTGTCCATGACCGAAATGCGACCTCCGCTGGACGGTAGCAGACTCCAAAAGGAGACACAGAGTTCTAATAGTTGGTTAGGACAAAAACTCCTTTTAGTAAAGAAAATATTTCTTCTATCGCGTGTCGTTGCTTTTAGTTAAACAGTTCAAATTCGCCTTAAATCAGCCTTTAGGCTTGATAGTCAGGCACGCTTGCATCAATCTGGCAACCTGCGCTTAAGTGGACTCATCAGAGGCGGAGCCAAGGGAAAATGTGTTTCGTTCCAGGGTTGCAATTCCTAGTTCAACCACTGGGTGTCAAACTTACATACTGCACCTTTAAGTTTGGTTGGTAATAAATTGATAAACTGGGGTGACACTGTGGCGCAGTGGGTCACGATGTCACCTTACATGAGAATGCCACTGGTTCGAGTCCCAGCTGGGTCAGTTGGCGTTTCTGTGTGGAGTTTGCATGTTCTCCCCGTGTTGGTGTGGGTTTGCTTCAGGTGCTCCGGTTTCTAAACACATGCGCTATAGGGGAATTGATTAACTAAATTGGCCGTAGTGTGAGTGTGAATGTGAAAGTGTGTTGTTTACCAGTGCTGGATTGTTGCTGGAAGGCCATCTGCTGTGTAAAACACATGCTGGATAAGTTGGCGGTTCATTCCGCAGTGGCGACCCCTGATTAATAAAGGAACTAAGCCAAAAAAAAAAAATGAATAAATGAGAAAATTATGTTAATAATTTATGCAAGTCATTGGACAACAGTGGTTTGTTCTTTAGCCAACAGAAGAAATATATTTCTTAAGGCGGCTAATAATATTGACTAAAAATGGTTTAAACAAACGTGAAAACTGCATTTGTTCAAGCCAAACTGAAAGAAACAATAGTTTTTCCAGATTCAAAAATAGTGTTGTCATGAAATAGTGTGAAAATGCTCTGTTAAACAGCACTGAAGCATCTGAAATAGCTGAAAAAGTCTTACAATTTCACTGGAGGACGAATAATTTTGCCTTCGACTGTAAGTGTTTCTTGTGACTCACTGGTAGTTCATCTGCCATTCTTGTGATCTTGAAAGTACAGAGCAATCTTACTATTTATCACCGAGTGTCAGCTCGACATGTCTGCAATCTGCATCAGATTGTATGATATTATATGATAAATGTATTCAGCACAGAGCTGGGCTGTGTCTCAATCAGCTCCCTTGTTCAGCACTGATCAGGGAGTCAGATGTGTTAAAGGAGTAGTTCAAATTACCCCATAATTTACTCTCTCTCAAGCTGTCCTCTGTGTATATGACTCTTTTCTGTCAAACAAACACAGTCGAGAGTAGTTTTACATGTTATCCTGCACTCTCAGAAATAAAGTCACTGTCACTGGGGTGGAAACCTTTTCAAAAAGTACATATTTGTACTTAAAGGGTACATTAGTACCTAAAAATTTTAAGAGGAACACTTTTGTACTTTTTAGGTACTAATATGTACCCTTGAGGTATTAATATGGACCTTTAAGGTACAAATTTGTACCTTTTGGAAAGGTACAGCCTACCTTTATTTCTGAGAGTGTACTGTATACTTTATTGACAGTCAGTTTTGCTCTTTTTACTTCATCAGTACTGCAGATTTGACCTCTGTTGAACTACTGTATAGCCTATTGTGCTGTAGTCGAACTAAACTTCAATATATTACAAGTTTGCAGGTGTACTTTGTTTTACTGCAGTTAACCTTCTATATGCTGCAGATTATATGGTAAGTTAATTTATACTTGGCACTGAAAGTGATGTATGGTTAGTAAAATGTGGATTTGGTGTGTTTGAAGCAGATATTGTGTGTTGTTTAATTAAATGTGCAGTGTGTATGTAATTTACAGACAGTTTCATTAAAGGGACAGTTCACCCAAAAATGGTTCTGAACTTTTATGAATTTCTTTCTTCTGTTGATTAAAAAACAAGAAAAACAGCCATTGACATCCATAGTAGGAACAAAAACTACTATTGCAGTAAACATTCAGTATACTTCAGTATATCTTCATTTGTGCTTAAAAGAAAGAAACTCAAACAGGTTTGGAAAAACTGGAGTATGAGTAAATGATAACAGAATTTACATTTTGGGGTGTACTGTCCTTTTAAGAATGCATTTGGCGGGAAATGCAGCACACACACACAGTTGTTAGAAGGGATACAGCTGCAGCCAGAAGTTAACAAGAATTATTAATCATTCATTCATTTTCTTTTCGACTTAGTCCCTTTATTAATCAGGAGTCACCACAGCGGAATGAACCGCCAACTTATCCCGCGCAGGTTTTACGCAGCGGATGCCCTTCCAGCTGCAACCCATCTCTGGGAAACATTCACACACACTCATTCACACACATACACTACGGACAATTTAGCCTACCCAATTCACCTACATGCAAACTCCACACAGAAACGCCAACTGACCCAGCCGAGGCAAGAATTATTAATATTATTTATTAAATTATACATTAATTGTATATTATTAATGTCTACCCCTACCCCAACCCTCCCTGTAAGGCAGGGGTGTCAAAGTCAATTCCTCAAGGGCCGGAGCCCTGCAGAGTTTAGTTCCAGCACTGCTTCAACACACCTATCTGTAGGTATCAAACAAGCCTAAAGCACTCAATTAGTTTAATCAGGTGTGTTTAATTGGGGTTGGAACTAAACTGTGCAGAGCTCTGGCCCTTCAGGAACTGGCTTTGACACCTGTGCTGTAAGGTAAAAAGAGTAATTATATAGAGTATTATTTATTAAATTACCCATTAAATTGTATTTTATTAACGTCTACCCAAACCTTAAACTCACAGTAAACTAAACTATCAATTATTGTTGTAAAGTGTGACAAATTACACAGTAGCTAGTACAAATGATGCGAGTATCCACAGCTGTATCCCATCTAGACTTTACCCACAAACAGATTCAGTTTGTTCAGTTATATTAAGATACTGGATAATCAGATATTTTAGTAGGACAGCTAGATGGTGTATGTACAGTATACTATGCACAAACGGTCTGTTACGTCTCCTGGATGATTGCAATTCATTTGTCATCAATGTTGTTCTTAATAAAAATATTTAAATGATGAAACAGTGATGACTGAAAGCACACTCATTTAATGAGATATGATATGAGTAGGCCCACACGAAATCTGCGCGCGCAGAATTCCGCAGATTTATGCCCATCATTAATTCTGTTTATTTACTTGAGTAAATGTGTGTAAATCTGAATTTATTTAGTTTTTAAATTACACATATTTCACATATTAAGGTTTTAGGCTGCGTCTGAAACCGCATACTTCCATACTGTACAGTACTCTAAAATCAGTATGCAAGCCGAGTAGTATGTCCGAATTCATAGAATTTGAAAATCAGTACCCGGATGACTTACTACTTCCGGTGAGATTCTGAAGTGCGCATCTCATGCACGCTGCGCTATTCCATGATGCTCCGCGAGAGAATTCATGAATGGGAGTGAATCGACGCAACTGACGCAGGAAGGTCACAGGACCATGACAAAATGGCGGATGTAGTACGTCCGAATTCCATTAATACTTCTTACATTCATTCTGTATAACGTACTTTTCTAATGGTCGAGTAGTACGTTTAAATTCAAATGCAGTACCTACTGAGTAGTAGGCGGTTTGGGACGCAGCCTTAGTTATGAGACTCCCAAAATAATTCCGCAGATTTTTACCAGAATTCTCCGCAGAAATTGCAAAAAACGTCCGCAGATTCTGTCTGGCCCTAGATATGAGGTGATGATGAACTGGACTGCTGAGGTTTAATGTTAGTTATATTATATACAGGCAATCTTGAAATTATTCATACCCCTGGCAAATTCGAACTTAAAGTTTGTGTTCAAATGTAATAAATAAAAGCTAAGAGATATTTTTTCCCACAATGATATCTCTTGTACTTATGCATATTTTTGTGTTTATTTGTGTGGTAAATGCTTTAGTGAACT
Source organism: Danio kyathit (assembly GCA_903798195.1). Taxonomy (NCBI): domain Eukaryota; kingdom Metazoa; phylum Chordata; class Actinopteri; order Cypriniformes; family Danionidae; genus Danio; species Danio kyathit. The sequence continues at coordinate 1,105,901 of LR812529.1, read as the reverse complement.
AAGTTTATAAATTTAACCCAATTACATATATTTTATTAATCAAATGTATTTAAGTTGTCAGTGTTCCCTGCTGAAAAATCCAGCTTAAACCAGCCTAAGCTGGTTGGCTGGTTTTAGCTGGTCGACCAGCCTGGTTTTAGAGGGGTTTTGGCCATTTCCAGGCTGGTTTCCAGCCATTTCCAGCCTGGTCTTAGCTGGACATAGCTGGTTTTGGCTGGTCAAGCTGGTTTTAGCTGGTTTAAGCTGGTCATTTTCCAGCCTGACCAGCTAAGACCAGGCTGGAAATGGCTGGAAACCAGCCTGGAAATGGCCAAAACCCCTCTAAAACCAGGCTGGTCGATTTTTCAGCAGGGTTTTGAGGGATATTGAGTATATGCAGACCTTTTGTAGCATCTAATTAGCTATTTTATCAAATGGGTGATTCTCAAAGATGACCTATTTCTACAGTATGTAGAACTTATAGGAAGGAGGGAAGGATGGAGTGTGAGATTGACAGGCGGATTGGTGCAGTGGCAGCAGTAACGCGGTCGATGTATCGGTCTGTTGTGGTAAAGAAGGAGCTGAGCTGAAAGGCAAAGCTTTCGATTTACCGGTCAATCCACATTCCTACTCTCACCTATGGTCATGAGCTTTGGGTCATGACTGAAAGGACAAGATCTCAGATGCAAGCGGCCGAAATGAGTTTCCTTCGCAGGGTGGCAGGGCGCACTCTTATAGATGGAGTGAGGAGCTCTGACACCCGGGAGGAGCTCGGAGTAGAGGCGCTGCTCTTCCACATCAAGAGAAGTCAGCTGAGGTGGCTCGGGCGTCTGTTTCAGATGCTTTCTGGACTCCTACCTAGAAAGGTGTTCCAGGCATGTCTCACTGGGAGGAGGTCTCGGAGAAGACCCAGGACATGCTGGAGGGACTATGTCTCTCTGCTGGCCTGGGAATGCCTCTGGATCCTCCCGGAGGGGTGGAGGAAGTGTCTGGGGAGAGGGAAGTCTGGAGTTCTCTAGACTGCTGCCCTCATGACCCGGCCCTGGAAAAGCAGATAAAAATGAATGAATAAATGTATGTATATAAAACTTACAGTGAATCAAAACGCCTAGGTTACTGTTTAACTTTAAAACTGAGATTTGCAATCCAGGGGTAGTGCTGTAAATAGGGTATATGTATGAGTATGCGGAAGGACTTTTAATTTGTCAGTAATCTGGGTCAAACGCTTCCGGTACACTGCATGCCGTTACAAAATCGGCACGTTTAAGGTCTGTTTTCTTTAAAAATCAGCGATCTCCACTGGCTGAGTGATACCCGATATGAAGTGAGTCTCAGAATGTACAAGAAGCACTGCATTAAATTACATTTCCCCCGCCATGTCTTTAAAATATGAACATTTATTTTACCCCAGTATATTCAATGGAGGGCTGCACGGTGGCGCAGTGGGTAGCACGTTCGCCTCACAGCAAGAAGGTCGCTGGTTCAAGCCTCGGCTGGGTCAGTTGGCGTTTCTGTGTGGAGTTTGCATGTTCTCCCCGTGTTCGCGGGGGTTTCCTCCGGGTGCTCCGGTTTCCCCCACAAGTCCAAACACATGCGGTATAGGGGAATTGGGTAAGCTAAATTATCCGTAGTGTATGTGTGTGAATGAGTATGTATGGATGTTTCCCAGTGCTGGGTTGCAGCTGGAAGGGCATCCACTGCGTAGAACATATGCTGGATAAGTTGGCAGTTCATTCCGCTGTGGCGACACCAGATTAATTAAGGGACTAAGCCGAAAAGAAAATGAATAAATGAATGAATATTCAATGGAGCTTATGCACTAGCCTGCTGTTCCTGACGGGCGCGTGCATGTAAACGGCTTTTCATCTCGTTTTACACTTGAGCAACTAAATGAATGCCAAAGTCTATTTAACTGATTGTATTTTCTTTACATTACAACATCGATGCTGTAAAAGGAACCGTATGAAATGGAAAAAAGTCACATTAACCGTTCACCGGAAGTTTATCAGTATGGGAAGAAACACTAGCTCTGCATTTACCCTACAGCAGATCACAGTTTGTGTCTAATAGTTTAGTTTTGTGGCAAGTAGCCGTGTAATAATTGCAATAATGTTCATCCAGCCGGTTGTTAGGCCTATTCTAGAATAAAACCCTTCAAGTCTTATACAGCAGCTGCTGATAAACATGTCAGGCTTTATTCTCTGATAATAACCGGCTGTACATAGTCCTATGCATAAATCCAAACTATGAAGTGTGTCCTATTATTATGTGGCTTTACAACTTGTTTTTATAATAATAATAATTAATCTATGAGTGAGAATTAATGGATTTACTCTACAGGTAAACACTAACATGAATTATGCCATATATCTTATTTTTAAAATGCATTAATCTAAGTGTGATTTAAATAACCTAAATTAAGACAGTCTTTAATGTAAAAGAGCTATAAGATGTCTAGGACTCTAGAGGGCTGATCAGTAAATGTGTGCTCAGCTCAGCTGGATTTTCAGGCTGGTTCACTGTCGTTACACCTCAAACATCAGCTGATTCGCCTTCAGAGGGTTAAAATGAAAAGGAACAGCGTTTATAGGTTTTTATCAGTCTTCTCTTGTCTGCTTGTGTGCGTTTTCCTTTTCTTTTGGGGTTTTGCTTTTTATTCGATGGTTTTGGCACCATAAGACTCTTATTGGACTCCTTCAGAAACAACCCAAGAGTACTCGACACACACTTAAACAATTGAGCGACTTAATTAATGTGATTTAATAATATCTGCGCATCGTTTATGATCGCGTTTATAATTAAACACCATTATAGTAAACGCGTGCGCGCGTGTGTGTGTGCTAACGCTGCTTACTCTGACAGCATTTGTAAATATGTAAACACGTTGAAGATACAGCATTTCCAATTCGAACACAAGCGAAAACCGCACCACGTCTTTAATTGTGTAGCTTATTCGTTTATTTATTTAATTCTTAAATCATTTGTGAAACGACAGCTCTGTTCATATTCCAAAACAAACCGACTGCGCATGCGTGCAGCATGACTGTGGTCACATGACGCCAACAAGGAAGTGTTTGACTGGTAAGTGATGTTTCTGTCATATGTGTTTATTGCTGCTTTCACTCTGAATTTATCACTAATGTGAGTATAATTGTGCCGGAGAACATGTCAGATGCTTCGTCCTTCACTGCAGTGTTAAAACAAATCGAATTGACGGATTTACCGGAGCAGACAGTAACGTTGGCTGATATTACAGCACTAAATAACGCAGTTTTTATTTTATCACGTTAATATGACCGTAATGTGTTTGGTAGATGTTTGTGCTTAATTAACTTAATGAATAATTTGGACAGACAAACTTTCTGAGGTAAAAAGGGGAACCGCGTCTTCAAAACTAACACACTTCCACAAATCAGATATCACAAACTGTCTATATTAATGAGAAAACAATATCAGTTTGCGTTTTGCTGCTTTAAAATAATTTATTAATTTGCTTTTTTCTTGATATACGAGTCAAAGACGAGATTTTATCATCTGCTTCACATTAAATTAACAAAAGTGATTTTTACAGACACAGAAAGCACATTATATGTGAATAAATCATCTACTTTAATGTTTCAAATGCCTTTAAATAGCTTAAAAAATGTCTATAAAATAAAAATAATGATATAAAGGTGGAATATATTCACCTTTATATCATTAATTGCCTTTAGATGATTGATATACAGTGGGGGAAATGAGTATTCAACACGTCACCACTCTTCACAGAAAATATATGGCAGCTTAAAGACGCCTCTCATATGGAGAATGAAGCCTCATGCATTGCTCAGGTGTGAGCTTCTCACAGACTGCAACAGAGTGTCTAAATCTTGATGGTTCTGTGGGTCTCGTCTATCAAATCTGAGCTTTATTTTGTATTTTCTATTGGATTCGGCTCAGGTGATTGGCTAGTCCATTCTACAGCTTGATTTTCTTTCTCTGAAAGCATCTGAGAGTCTCCTCGGCTGTGTTTTGGATCATTGTCTTGCTGAAATGGTTTGATCTTCATCCTCCTACTAATGTAGATGTTGCACTGAAGCAGCTGATGTTCATTTACACTGAGGAAGAGCAGAGGGTTGCTGAAGAACTACTGAGAGATTTCAGCTGCTGTCTGGGCTTTCACTGCTGAACTACACCTCCCTTTCTTCATAGGTTCAATACTTTTTCCCTGTGTCATTTCATTTTATTACACAGAACTTCATTTGTAAACTAATTAGGTTTTTTTTCTTTGCTTATATGGAGCTACTTTGGTGGTTACCAACATCCGGGGAACATTTCAAGTCAACAGCACCTTTAGAAATATGTTTTCTGAGAAAAATGGTGACGCTTTCAATACTTACTTTCCTCGCTGTATGTCAGAATGTAACACGCACACTTATTCTCAGCTGTACTTATTAAAATATATCTCAGCAAGAAGGTCACTGGTTCGAGCCTCGGCTGGGTCAGTTGGCGTTTCTGTGTGGAGTTTGCATGTTCTCCCTGTGTTGGCGTGGGTTTCCTCCGGGTGCTCCGGTTTCCCCCACAGTCCAAACACATGTGCTATAGGGGAATTGGGTAAGCTAAATTGTCCATGGTGTATGTGTGTGAATGAAAGTGTATGGGTGTTTCCCAGTGATGGGTTGCGGCTGAAAAGGCATCCGCTGCGTAAAACATATGCTGGATAAGTTGGTGGTTCATTCCGCTGTGGTGACCCCAGATTAATAAAGGGACTAAGCCGAAAAGAAAATGAATGAATGAATGAATATGTAAATCATTCTTCTGTTGAACACAAAAGGACGATATTCTGAAGAAAGTATGTATTAATAATGAGGAAATTGTCATTTTTGGCTGCTTTATCCTTTTAACATGTCATCAGTTGATTTTTGCTCTAAATATAACTATATATTTATATATAAAACATTTTTATATCTTTACTTATATTTTTACTAGTGCTGGGTAAAAATTAATCACATCCAAAAATAAAAGTTTGTATTGACATAATTTATATGTGTTGTTGTGTTTTTTATTAGTGTGTGAGGACTCCTAACATCATCTCGATGGCTGAATCCAGTCTGAAGCTTCAGTTCGCCCCGTTCTGCAGTGCTCTGGAGGCCGGATTCTGGCATCAGCTCACACAGAAGAAACTCAACGAGTACCGCTTAGACGAAAGTCCAAAAAACATCAAGGGATATTATTATAACGGTGAGTTTGGAGAACGTGATGAATGTGGAGCTCGACCGCTGTAATTTAGGGCTGGAAGACTAGTGTGTTTACTCATTTATCACATGAAACTAGCCTCTTGTGAAATCTTTATATTTTTGTTTTCATGTTTTTGAAGTAATGTTTAACGGAGAGAAGATTTTTTTTTAAACATAATAGTTTTAATAACTAATTTCTAATAGCTAATAATTTAATCGGTCATTGCCATGATGACAGCACATAATATCTGACTAGATATTTTTCAAGATACTAGTATTCAGCTTAAAGTGACATTTAAAGTCTTAACCTAATTAGATTAATTAAGCAAGTCATTGGGCAATAGTGGTTTGTTGGAAAAGAAAAATAAATAAATTAAAAAGAAAAATATATGAATAAGGGCACTAATAATATTGACATTAGTTGCTTTAATTTAGTTTATTTATTTATATATAAAATTTTTCCCCCTAAAATAAATTTTCTCCAGTACCAAAAAATTTAATACTATTAAAAACATTAACCAGCACTTTCAATTTTTTTTTTTATTATTTATTTATTTATTTATTTATTTATTTTCTAAACTAAAATAAATATTTTCCAAAAAAGTAATAATAATAGAAAGTACTGTGGAAAAAATAAGAACACTATAAAGCACTGAAGAGCAGTATTAACCTTACCGGCTTTAATTTAATTAATTAATTTATCTTATTTTAATTATTTATTTATTTTATTTTTTCATTCATTCATTTTCTTTTCGGCTTAGTCCATTTATTAATCTGGGGTCGCCACAGCGGAATGAACCGCCAACTTATCCAGCAGGTTTTTACGCAGCGGATGCCCTTCCAGCCACAACCCATCTCTGGGAAACATCCACACACACACACACACACTCATACACTACAGACAATTTAGCCTACCCAATTCACCTGTACCGCATGTCTTTGGACTTTGGGGGAAACCGGAGCACCCGGAGGAAACCCACGCGAACGCAGGGAAAACATGCAAACTCCAACTGACCCAGCCGAGGCTCGAACCAGCGACCTTCTTGCTGTGAGGCGACAGCACTACCTACTGTGCCACTGCGTCGCCTTATTTTATTTATTTATTTTTTATTTTATTATTATTATTTTGTTATTTTTTTATTTTGTTTTTATTTAGTTATTTTATTTACTTTATTTTATTATTTAATTTTATGTTTTTATTAAATTTTTACAATTAAAAAAATATATTTTTATATTTTATTTTATTTTCCACTAAACTAAAATAAAAATTCTCCAAAAAAAGTAATAATAATCGAAAATGCTGTGAAAAAAATGTAACTAAATTTAATTTATTTTAATTAAATTTTTTAATTGTATTTCCTCGCTAATAATGATACAAATTTCACAGGAGGATATTTATTTTGTTTTATTTTGAATATGAATATTCTGTAATTTATTTATTAATTACTGTTTATTAAAAATTAAACTTTATTATTATTATTAATTTATTAATCCTCAATTCTACAAATATATATAAATATAAATTATTTTATTTATTTTTTTATTTTTTTCCATTAAACTAAAATAAAAATTATCCAAAAAAGTAATAATAATAGAAAAAACTGTGAAAAAAATTTAACTAAATGTAATTTATTTTAATTTAATAATTTTTTTAATAGTATTTAATAGAGGATATTTATTTTATTTAATTTTTTATTTTATTTAAAAAAAAATTAATTTCCTTATTCTATTAAAACCTATTTGGTTATTTATTTTATTTTATTTTCCCTCTAAACTACAATAAAAATTCTCCAAAAAAATAATAATAATAAAAAAGGGGGAGAATTAAACTACATAAAAAATGGCAATGTTAAACTTAGCTGTTGTAATTAAATTAAATTAAATTATTTAATTTAATTTAATTCAGTTTAATTTAATTTTTAACAAAACATTTTTTTTAAATGATACAAATTTCATAGGAGGGTATTTTATTTTATTTATTATTTTAAAACATTAAACAGCACTATAAACAGCAATATTAAACTAATGCAATATTAAATAATGCAAATTCCACAGGAGCTCTAATCAGTTTGTTTCTATCGTACTTGTACAGTACATTTTACCAGTAATTTATTTATTCAATAACCATATACTGAACATCTAAGAGCACCTAAGGCATCTTTCAGGTGAGATATAATGCAAATGTTTTGTTATAATTGCAGGTGATGCTGTTGGTCTGCCGGCGCGCTTGACTCTGGAGTTCAGCGCATTTGATGCGTACGTTTTTACGTAATTAAAGCATGTAAAATAGTTGGTTATTCTGTAAGCCTGGAGATCTGCCTCAATCTCACGTCTGTTACTTGTGAAATTAATGATTTTTCCCTGCCAGTGAAGTCCTTGAGGGCGGTTTCAGTAGGATTAATTTAACGTTTATGATGGCTGAGTAATTGCTCTGGCCACACAGAACAGATATTTCCAGCTCAGTTTTCTGGTGGATAAAGTCACTTCTGACCCCATCAAAACCATCTGCTCTTCCCTTCCCTTCGCTCAAAATAAGAATTAATCACTATATAACATGGAAAGATTTAAATAGGCTGTAAATAGGGTATAAGATGCTGCAAGTGGGGAAAAAAAGGCATCTATTCTTGCAAGAACTTCACTGTAAATTAATATATGTTATTGATTTAATTTAAAGGGGAGCTATTATGCAAAAATCACTTTTATAAGTGGTTTAAACACAGGCAGCAGTGTGTGAATATATCCAGCTTTTAATGATAAACATTTATTAATTGTGTTTGTTCTAATTAGACTTGATCAAAACAGTCTGCAGAAACACATTTGATTGACATTCTCCATTTGTAAGTGTCATCAGAGGGGGAAAGCCCCGCCCACTAGTGCCTATCTCTCCATCTCATTAGCATAAACAGCAGCCCTGAGTGAGAAGCAGCCATCTGTCCATTAGCCATTAGAGTGTTTGAGCTGCCGAAGATAATGTCAGCGTAGACTAAGAGGATTATAGATGTGAAGTTTTAGATGAACAGCGACAGGAGCGACATAGACTGACACAAGCATGAAGCACACACTCACACTGAAGCACACATGCACACCTGACCAGCACTGACAACACAGCTAGTTCTGAAATATTTGATAATAAAATTGACAGGAGGGCTAATAATTTTGACTTTAACTTTAATTGTGTGTAATAGGGATGGACCCACGCCGGCGCGCTGCTGTCCCGCATCAGGAACTCTGTACAACACAAACACACTCGAAGCCTTCAAATCCACCGACAAAAAAGCTCTGCTGGACAAAGCAGCCAATGAGGTGCAGCTTCATTCATTCAAAATTAATTCAATTCGCTTGATTTGCAGTGTGTGTTTGTGCACTAACTGAATTACGCTCCTTCTTTCTCTGCGTGTCTGGACACTGAACATCCTTCTCCATCATTTGATTAATTACTGCTTTATTCTTAATCTTCTTAATGCAATTATTTTTGCTGCCGGCTTTTTGCAGGTGGTAATTACACACAGATATGAGCAGTGGACAAACAGCGCTGGTTTTATCAATACATTTTTAATAAACCCAGTGATTTTTACACTGAAACAATGACAATGAGCGTTCCCTTCGGTTTAATCTATTCTATTCTATTCTATTCTATATACTCTGTTCTCTATTTGATTCCATGATTCTATTATGTTATATTCCATTCTATTCTTCTATTCTATTCCATTATAATCTTAACTTTATTCTATTACATTATTGTATTCTGGTCTGTTCTATTCTATTCTCCATTCTATCCTCTATTCTCTTTTTTTATCATATATTCTATTCCATTCCGTTATTTCATTCTATTCTATTATTACATTCTATCCTCTATTCTATTCCATTATTTTCTTCTTTATTTTTATTCCATTATTCCAATCTGTTCTATTCTATTATTCCATTCTATTCCCTTCCATTATCTACAGTATTTATTCCATTATTCTATTCTATTCTATTCTGTTCTATTATTTCATTGTATTCTGTTCTATTCTAGTCTCTATTTTATTTTATCATTGTAATCTCTATTTTATTCTAATCCATTCTATTATGTTCTCTATATTATATTCTGTTATATTTTATTCCATTATTCTATTCTATTTTTATATTCTAATCTATTCTATTCTATCCCATTCCATTATTCTATTTTATTCAGTTTTATTCTATTATCTATTCCATTATTCCATTCCTTAATTCTATTCTATTCTATTCTATTCTATTCTATTTTATTCTATTCTATACCATTATTCCACTCTATTCTTCTCTATTCATTTCTATTTTATTCTGTTCCATTATTCTATTCAATTATCTTTTCTCTATGACAATCAATTATTTCATTTTATTTTATTTCATTCTATTTTAATCAATTCTATTCCATTCTCTATTCTATTCAGTTGCATTCTATTATAGTCTATTCTCTGTTCTATATTCTATACTATTCTATTCTGTATTCTATTCTGTTTTAATCTTACTCTATTCTATTATTCCATTCCTTTCTCTATTCTCTGTTTGATTTCATTATTTTATCCTATTCTCTATTCTATTCCATTCTATTCTCTGTTCTATTGTATTATTCTATTCTTTATTCTATTCTAACCTATTCTATTCTATTCTCTATATTCAATTCTATTCCATTATTATATTATATTATATTATATTATATTATATTATATTATATTATATTATATTATATATTCTATTCTATTACATTATTCTGTTTTAGTCTGTTCTATTCTATTCTCCATTATGCCCTCTATTCTCTATTCTATTCCATTTCATTATTCTATTTTATTCTGTATTCTATTTCATTCCATTCTGTTCTATTCTATTATTCCATTCTATTCTTTGTTCTATTCCATTATCTTCCTGTTCATTATTCTATTCTATTCTATTCTATTCTATTCTATTCTATTCTATTCTATTCTATTCCATTCCATTCCATTCCATTCCATTTCATTCCATTTCATTCCAATCCATTCAATTCTATTTTATTACATTCTATTCTCTATTATATTACTTTATATTATATTTTATTCTATTCTGTTTTATTGCCTTCCAATTCATTCTATTCTATTTTTTTTTGTTCTATTCTGTTTCGTTCTATGTTTTATTCTATCCTATTCTATTCTGTTTTCTATTCTATTCTATTCCATTCTGTTCTATTCCTTTCCCTTCCATTCCAATCCTTTCTTTTCTATTCCATTCTTTTCTACTACTTCTTTCTTATTCATTTAAAAAAGAAATGGCGAAATCAAACTTGCTCCATGCGCTGTATTAGTCAGATGGGACTTTCTTGATTTGATTGCATCTGTTGTCTGTAATTCTAAGTCGCTCTGGATAAAAGCATCTGCTAAATTATTCAATGTAAATGTAAATGAACATAGACTGGCATTATGCAAATTTAGTGCGAGTCTACAAAGGTTTGTGCTGAAAATAAAGCTGAAATTACTGACGACTCATTTCAGCAAGTTTCAGACAATAGCTGCATTTATCTGCACTCTGATCTTTGCAGACTTTTCTCTTTCACAAACAAACAGCCACATTACACACTGCATGAAACCCAATATCCAACAAAAGCTCAGATAAATTGCATCTCTTAGCGGTCCCTTTATATCTGCAGCCTAAAATGATGATTTCGTGATGGCTTTTCTTAAAACTTGTGGCATTATTTACTTGGGTTTGTGTGTTTTGCTATAAAAATACACAGAAATGTTATGAAATATTCTGAAATGTGATACTGCACACACAAGTGCCCTAATTATACTTCTGCTTGAATGTTTCCCTTTGTGATTAATTACTGAAGCGTATATGACAATACTGTAAATGCTATAATCACAATAATGACCTAAGCTGCCATAAAACGTTACTATATCAGCTACTGTAACCCAAAAATAATTAATATATTGCTTTATTGATTACACCTGTAAATGTTTAGAGTAAACAAATGAAATTATGTCTCATTAGAATGTGTTTGAGAAAACATTTTCACTATTGCATGTAAAATAGACTCTGATTGGTTTAATGCTCATTATGCTCAAAACACACCCAGAACTCATTAAGAGAATAAGCACAGCCCTGTTAGACCATGCGCCGAGCACAGAGCGTATTTATCCATCCTTAAAATAGCAGAAGAAGATTTGGACATGCTCTTAATGCTTTTGCGCCATGCGCTTAAGACTCTATGCCTAGATCGTTAAAATGGAGCCCTTAGTCTTAGTTTTAGTTTTTTTATTTTATTTATTTTTTGTTTTTGAATTTACTAATTTTTGTTGTAAAAACTACAATTACAGCCAGGATTGTTACATTTTTAATATTCCCTGCTGTACTGTCCCTTTAATTAATCCTGATAATGTTGTCTCCTTCACAGATCTGGAGCGCTATTCAGTCCGGTGCTGCTCTCAAAGACTCTTCAATCCTCAACAAATTCATCCTCTTGACATTTGCGGTTTGTGTGCCAACATTTTAGAAAATGTCCCAGTAAAATTAATGTCCTTTCATCCATTTGTTTCTGACTGGGGCTTTTGTTTGTGCAGGATCTGAAGAAATATCACTTCTATTATTGGTTCTGCTTTCCTGCGCTCTGCTTTGTGGAGGGCGTCCAGCTGCTGCGCGCGCCGCTGTCATTAGAGCAGCGTTTCTCCGACAAACAGGTGTGCAGGAGAGCCAAAACTGATACCCACATGGAGGATTCGTGCGAAGGATAATGAGTCATTAGTCGATACTTTATGGAAAGCATGTGGTGATTAGAAATATTTATTTAGCAGTAATTATTTGAAGGCATAATCCCAGATAGGCTATGAGAAGCATGATGTGTCTTAAGGTCAGCATGTACTGAGCAAAAAAATAGGCCCAATAGCGCCACCCTGAATGGCTGATAACTCCACCCTAAAGGACTGGTAGCTCCGCCATAAGGATCAATAGCGCCACTCTAAAGAACTCATAATACCCCATCCCCCCCCCCCCCCCCCCCCCCCCCCCGCCCCCACCCCCAATGACTGATAGCTCCACCTTAAATGGCTGATTGCTCCGCCTTAAATAACTAATAGTCCCACCATAAATGACTGATAGCTCCCTCCTAAATGACTAATAACCCTGCCCTAAAGGACTGATAGCTCCACCCTAAATGACTGATAGCTCCACCCTAAATAACTAATAGTCCCACCATAGATGACCGATAACTCCACCCTAAACAACTGATAGCTCCACCATTAATGACTGATAGCTCCGCCCTAAATGACTGACAGCCCCACCCTAAATGACTGATAGCTCCACCCTAAATAACTAATAGTCCCACCATAGATGACTGATAACTCCACCCTAAACAACTGATAGCTTTACCATTAATGACTGATAGCTCCTCTCTAAATGACTGATAGCACCACCCTAAATTACTGATAGCTCTGCCCTAAACGACTGATACCCCCACCCTAAACAACTAATAGCTCCACCATTAATGACTGATAGCTCCGCCCTAAAGGACTAATACCGCCGCCCTAAACAACTAATAGCTCCACCATTAATGACTCATAGCTCCGCCCAAAAGGACTAATACCCCCGCCCTAAACAACTAATAGCTCCACCATTAATGACTCATAGCTCCGCCCTAAAGGACTAATACCCCCGCCCTAAACAACTAATAGCTCCACCATTAATGACTGATAGCTCCGCCCTAAAGGACTAATACCCTCGCCCTAAACAACTAATAGCTCCACCATTAATGACTGATAGCTCCGCCCAAAAGGACTAATACCCCCGCCCTAAACAACTAATAGCTCCACCATTAATGACTCATAGCTCCGCCCTAAAGGACTAATACCCCCGCCCTAAACAACTAATAGCTCCACCATTAATGACTGATAGCTCCGCCCTAAAGGACTAATACCCCCGCCCTACACAACTAATAGCTCCACCATTAATGACTGATAGCTCCGCCCTAAATGACTGATAGCTCCACTCTAAATGATTTGTAATCACGCCATAAAGGACTGATAGCTCCGCCCTGAAGGACTGATAGCTTCCCCCTAAATGACTAATAACCCCGCCCTAAAGGACTGATAGCTCCGCCCCAAAAGGACTGATAACTCTCTCCTAAATGATTGATAACTCTCTCCTAAAGGACTTATAGCTCCACCCTAAATGACTTATAACATGCCCTAAAGGACTGATAGCTCCACCCTAAATGACAAATAACCACGCCCTAAATCACTGATAGCTCCACACTACAGCACTGATAGCTCTGCCCTAAATGACTAATAACCCTGCCCCAGATATATTATATTATATAAATAATGAATTTTCATGAATGCCATTGTGCGCGTGGAGTGACATTCAGACATATTTAGTCCATATTCATTTGCACTCGACCTTTAGGTGCATTTCTGTCTTTGACAAAACATTTTCCAGCCAGCCATAAGCATTCATTTCTTTCCTTTGATTGCGTTTCATGAGTCGATGAGGTGCGCTGATTGTTTTGGATCGATTTGTTTCACAGATATTGAGTTTGCAATCGGCGTATGATAATCTCTGTGCCTCAAGCGGAACGACGGCAGTCCCGCATTTTTTGCTGAAATACTCGGAGGAAAGTGTTGACGTGGCTCATCTGAAAGACCTGAACTCCTTCTTCCCGGACCTAAAGAAGGTAATTTACAGTACATCACATCAGTAACATTTGTGGCAGATTAGGTAGCGTAGCATAACATATATGTATATACCATATGTGGATTAATTAAGAAATAAATGATGACGATCCATTGAAATTAGTGCTGGGCAGAAACTAATCCTGATTAATCGCATCCAAAATAAAGGTTTGCTTTGACATAATATATGTGTATTATGTGAATTTCTCAGTGAATATAAGTCATATATTTTGGTGCATTTGGACAAAACAGTTTTATTAAACAGATATATTTATTAAAATGATATTTTAGTTACAAAACATCTTTAGAAATAGATAAATATGGATATAGAAATATAGTACATTAAATTCATGTGAAATATTGCAAAAATTTGCATAAAAAATGCAAAAATAATAAACTACAACATATAAACAAAATTTGATAACTGTTTTGTTTCACTTTATTTTTGCTCTTTAAAGCAAAATATTTTTGTTTTCTTTTTGCTTTCTTTAATATTTCTCCCTAATATATAAATATGGCCTACAAACTTTTTTATTAGTCACTAATTTCATTAGTTTGTTAGATTAGCTGCAGATTTGGCTTCAGTACTGACCATGGGCGTTGCTAGGCCTATTTAAGGGGGGCTGTAGCCCCCCTATATTTTTGCTCAGCCCTCCTAAAAATTTTCCGATTAGCTCATAAACTAGACCAAATTATCGTCTCTGTCCCCTTTAAATTTGATACGAAGACGGCTGCAGAATTCGGCTCCTCCCCGACTTTCATTTTTCATTTGATAAGCAAACCACAGCTGTGCAGAGCGAGAGAACAAGGTGTGTGTTTATCGATAAATTGTTATAAAATATGCTCATTTGCAGTTGTTTGCTACGGATACACTTGTATCACTTGTACCCCAATCAATGTCATATAGGAGCAATCGGGTATCCACTGTTTCCTCCGTGCTCGACCCTTTAATCACAGCTGTTTTCTTCAGCGAAAATATAAATCTTAACAAATATTTTACTATTTTTGTTTCAAAATGAATTACCATTATAAAACACATTACAGTGCATGTGGCATTATCTATTAAACAGTCATGCAGAGAAATATTAAAAACAGTGACAGAACCACTTAGTGAATGTACTCATTTTAACTGTCAGAGTCACTGACAGAGATAGAAACATCATGTGTTGTCTTGTATTAAAAATATTTCCTATTTTAATATTATGATTCAGTTCGTGAAATATGTGAATTAGTTAAATATAATATGCCATTTAATTAGAAAAGTGGCAGTTTTATTTATTAAATACATGGAAACAAAAATTTTACTTCAACATATATAGTGGCTTTTACTGCAGTAATCAGGTTTGTTGAGCCTATTTGGCTCATTCAGAACTCAAATGACTATGCATGTCTATACAATACTGTGGAATACTGCTAGTTTAGCGTACAAGCCTACCATATTAGTCAAACATTTTTAAGTCTATTACTAATCAAATTATTACTTATTTAATGTGTGTGTATATATATATATATTTATATTTATATATATTTATATTTATATATATTTATTTATATTTTTTGTTTTAGATTTATATATATATATATATATATATATATATATATATATATATATATATATATAATCTAAAAAAAATATAAATAAATAAAAAAAATATAAATAAAAAAAAAATAAATATATATATATATATATATATATATATATATATATATATATATATATATATATATATATATATATATATATATATATATATATATATATATAATTATTATTATTATTTATTTATTTTTTTTCTTATAAGGAGCTGAGCCCCCCTAAAATGAAAATCCTAAAATCGCCCCTGGTACTGACTAAATGTATATGCACAAGTATAATATTGTAAAGCATCCTATAGGAAATTTTATTTTAAATGAGAGGTTTGTGCTGCACTCATATACGCTGAGCACTGTATATGTAAATACACACATGCATGCATATACTTGAGAAAATGTTTATTTATATTTAGAAATAAAATATACAGTATGGTAGCACTTTAATGCATTTACTAACATGAATGAACAATGCATTTATTACAGTATTTGTTCATGTTAGTTAATGAAATACAGTTGTTCATTGTTATTTTATGTTAACTCACGATGCATTAACTAATGTTAACAAGCATGAATTCATTAAATCAAATTGCAATAAAAGAGAAACAAAAATATATCAATCTCAGGTTAAATTTTGTAGTTTGTCATTTTTATTTGCATTAACTTGTTGGAATTTAAATGTATTATCTTTCTATTCCTAAATAAGTTCGGTGACCAAACTCTTATTTTTAACTGTTTAAAGGGCGGCTATGATGAAAATCATCTTCTGTAAGCTGTTTGGACAGAGCTGTGTGTAGTATAGTGTGTCCACAGTCATATTGGGGTGATATAAACACAATAAGTCTTGTTTTTTTTTTTTCTGACATTAAAATAGGATCCAAATCCCTTCCATTTTGAGGCCGACCGCAACGTGATGTAGGAGTGCGGTTTCCCCGCCCACCAAATTGATTGACAGCTGCGTATTAAAATGTCTCCATAGTAGGCGTATAATTATATCAACAAGACAGGACGTGCTCAAAGCAAACGGGATTAAAAGATCTGTTCAGCTCTCTGTGATCATCAGCAGCTGGAGAATGAGATTCACAAGTTTAAAATGTTTTTTAAAAAGTGCATGTTTGTAATAAAGTCAGTAAAATCGCTGTAATTCATCACCACAGCCGCATAGTGTCAGTACAATTATAAAAGAAGATGCTTCAATCCTGGTTTGTGGACGTTAAATCAGGTTTATTTTGTACATTATCATCAAGGATGTCCATACAGCAGTGGATGTTGACGTATATCCTGTCACATTCGCTGTGCAAAGCTAAACTTGTTTGTGTGTGCGTGCATAACGACATTGTGTGTGACTTATCGTTGCAGAAAGGCTTGAATTAACTCCACAACAAATACATCAAAACCATCGGAAAAGTTCTTACTGTAGTATTGGAGATCTGCTTCATTCATGTCTGTCGCTGTGCTGTTTATTTACGTGAAGGCTACATGCATCAGAGAAATTCAGACAGATCTCTATGGCTCTGACACGCATGTGGGAACGGTGGCCGGGGAGAACCAGCTGATTTGCATTAAAGGCACAGGCCACAAAAACAGCTTCAATGTTATAACAGCTCCAATTTCTGAAATTCTGAAAGGTCTAATCAATAATCTGATGGGTGTTTTGAGCTGAAACTTAACAGACACATTCTGGATCACAATCTTAAATCTTGAAAAAGGGGGAAAATAGGTGCACTCTAATAAAAGGGATCTGCTTAAATGCACCAAAATATAGAATAAAATATAAAGTCTGCTCATTATAAAGTATGCTGAGCAGTAACTACATTTATTAGTGTGTAGGGTATCTGACCATGTGTCACTGACGACGGTTTTTGCGGTGTGTTTCAGGTGGCTGTGGGTGTGTACGACCCATGCACGCTGCCTCAGCATCCCGGATGGCCTCTCAGAAACCTCCTCATCCTCCTCGCTAAAAAGTGGTACGTCTGTAATGAGTTTTTCCAACACGCTTCCCACCAGTGTTAAATTATAGCCCTGTTTCCACAGCTCCGCTCCGCATTACTTTCCATCGCAAACTTGTTTTTTTCGGCGACTACAAGAATGTGAGAAAATATGAGGTCCGACCATCTGCTAGAATATCTGGGGGTTTGTAAGAATGCATTGGACAAACTGCTTCAATCGTGGGGAATAAATGCAGACTGTCTGATTTGTGGATGCTCAGATTATATTTATGATTAGACGCTTTTATTCAAAACAGTGTACAAATGATATACAGTGTTCAGCCCTGACAGATCTCTCTTTTAAATTAACATTTGGGATGCTTTACTGTAATATATTTACAAAGACTAAACTGATGAACCACTGAAGCTCACAGTCTGAAAACAAATGTTTAGTAAAAATATAAAACAAATGTAATAAACGGGGAAAATGAAGAGAAACGAAAAACAAAGATTTAGATATCTGTATAGTACACAGACGAAGTGATTGGCTGAATTGTTTTTAAAAGTATTTCCTAAGTGCTGTTTAATGGAGGTAGGATATTTTTTTAAACACCTGTAATATTTTTAGCCACTAGTTTCTAGTGACTAATTTATTTAGTCTTTCACATAATATTTTACCAGTTATTTTGCAAGATACTAGTATTCAGCTTACAGAGAAAGGTTTAACTAGGTTAATTAGGCAAGTTAGGGTAATTAGGCAATCCATTGGACAACAGTGGTTTGTTCAGTAGCCAATCAAAAACGAGAGTTTTTGATACTGTATACACAGGACAAATCAATAATATAATATACAGATCACGAGCTATGTGTGTGTGTATGAGTGTTTATATATATATATATATATATATATATATATATATATATATATATATATATATATATATATACACAGTGTTTCCTCTAGGATTTTTTTCCAGCTGTGGCGGCAGGACTTTTACACAGATGTACCAACTACCTATGGGTGTTATTTCAATGACACATGTTGTGAGCGCAGTGTTACACGTCGAGATCGCATTTATGTAATACGCGCATGCGAATCTCTGCTTGCGCGCTGATTTCCTGTTTGTCCACAACTTCACACCCTGAAATATACGCTGCTCAAGAGCAATTTAGTGCGTTTATGTGACGAGTACATCTCCAACATTTAGTAGATTTGCTAGGAATATTTATGAATGTCTCCGATAGACCTACAGAGCGGCATTAATGCGTCCCGAAGTAAAGTGAAACAGCTGAAGGAGCTGAACAGTCCTGAAGTAAAGTGAAACCGCTATAAATTCCAGCCAGATAAAGTCATTGTATGCAGAACCATAGACCTTTATCTATAAAGTATAATTATGGAAACTGTGTTCATCTTAACTGAAAGCTATACGCCGTGTTTGCTGGTCTCACGTCTCACGCAACTGTCAGTCAGTCAGCATGTCACCGTAAAGGGTTAAACAAATAACGCACAGCACTACAGCGGTTAAAGAAAAGTTTGCGCTGTTATAATTCACTTACCTTTTAATACGTTTTGGTGCGATTATAACCTGCTATTAAAAACAACAACAACAATGACTGAATGTTTTGAATGGGAAGCTGTAATATAGCCGTGGATGAATTTTGGTGTGGCGGCCCGCCATGGAAGAATGAATGTAGCGGAAACCATATATATATATATATATCAGTGGTGTAGTCCTTGCTATACGCACGTATACTCCGTATGCTTACTTTTTTCCACGAGCTGTTTAGGTATTACGACTTCTAAGGATCAATAATGCCGTATACCCTCAGTATACTATTAACATCTCCCTTTAAATCAAACAAATTTTTTTGATTTTTTTTGTTTTTTTAAATGGATAGTTCTCCCAAAAATGAAAGTTGTCATCATTTACTCAACCTTTACTTGTTCCAAACAGGTTTGTCTTTTTTTCCTTCTGTTAAACGCAAAAGAAGATATTTTGAAGAAAGCTGGAAACCTTTAACCATTGACTTATTGACAACATTGACATAGTATTTGTTTTTCCTTTCATGGAAGTTAATAGTTGCAGGTAGCTGATATTGAATATATATATATATATATATATATATATATATATATATATATATATATATATATATATATATATATATATATATATATATATATATATAGCTAATGAATCAAATAAACATTGACTTTCGTCGTTTTTTTGCCTACTTTCATTTAAAATTTGGGTTGGGTGTAATAGTACACCACCTTTTTTTTAAGACTACACCACTATATATATAGTGCATATACACTGTGGGTACGGACAATATTCAGACCTCGGTAAATGTTTCACTCTTTGTTATAGTGCAGCCTTTTGCTAAACTCATTTAAGGTCAGTTTTTTGACAGAAAAACACAGAATCAGGTGCTGTCCCATTAATTTCTGGTCATCCTTGAGAGGGTTCTACACCTTATTTCAGTCCAGCTGTCCTTGATTATTCTGATTGGACTTGATTAGGAAAGCCACACACCTGTCTATATCAGACCTTACAGCTCACAATGCATGTCAGAGCAAAAGAGAATCATGAGGTCAAAGGAACTGTCTGAAGAGCTCAGAGACAGATCTGGCCAAGGTTACAAAACGTTTCTGTGCTGAAGGTTTCTAAGTGCACTTAGCCACACTCAGTGGCTTTCATAATCCTTAAATAGAAGATGTTTGGGACAACCAGAACCCTTTCTAGAGCTAGCCGTCTGGCCAAACTGAGCTATCAGTTGAGAAGAGCCTCGGAGAGAGAGAGGTAAAGAAAAACCCAAAGATCACTGTGGCTGAGCTCCAGGGATGCAGTCAGGAGATGGGAGAAAGTTGTAGAGAGTCAACCATCACTGCAGCCCTCCACCAGTCGGGCTTTATGGCAGAGTGGGCCGACGGAAGGACTCCAAGATGGTGAGAAATAAGATCCTCTGGTCTGATGAGATCAAGATAGACCTTTTTGGCCTTAATTCTAAGCGATATGTGTGGAGAAAAGCAGGCACTGCTCATCACCTGTCCAATACAGTCCTAACAGTGAAGCATGGGGTGTTTTTCAGCTGCGGAGACAGGACGACTGGTTGCAATCGATGAATGCAGTCAAGTACAGGGATATCCTGGATGAAAACCTTCTCCAGATTACTCAGGACCTCAGACTGGGCTGAAGGTTTACCTTCTAACAAGACAATGACCGTAAGCACACAGCTAAAATAACGAAGGAGTGGCTTCACAACAAATGTGACTGTTCTTGAATGGCCCAGCCAGAGCCCTGACTTAAACCCAATTGAGCATCTTTGGAGAGACCTAAAAATGGCTGTCCACCAACGTTTAACATCCAACCTGACAGAACTGGAGAGGATCTGCAAGGAGGAATGGCAGAGGACCCCCAAATCCAGGAGTGAAAAACTTGTTGCATCTTTCCCAAAAAGACTCATGGCTGTATCAGATCAAGAGGGGGCTTCTGCTAAATACTGACCAAAGGGTCTGAATACTTAGGAGCATGTGATATTTCTGATTTTCTGAGTGAATGAGTTTAGCAAAAGGCTGCAATATAACAAGGAGTGAAAAAATTAAGGGGGTCTCAGTACTTTCCGTACCCACTGTATATATCTGCGTCCCAAATGGTACACTATACACTTATGGAGTATGTACTTATGCACTTACACACTCAACAGCATAGTATATAAATTTAGTGTCATCTCAATTAGAACACTAAACTTTTTACTAAGTGGAAATTTAACCGTTTCCCTAATGATGTTTGACGATTGCCAAATTAGTGAAATAAATGACCAAATAATACCTGCCAATGAGTATTACCGCAATCACCATGAGGAGGCGGCATAATCACTCTCGTAGGAGAATATTGCTTTCACCACCAAGTAATCCAACGCCGATAGCTCCGCCCCTTCACCAGTAGCCCCTCCCCTTCTGCTAAGTGAGCAAATCTGAGGCTGTTGAGTGTGTGAAGTGTTCAACATTACACACTTATTATTAACGGATAAATAAGTGCATCATCCGGGTATTTAAAGTGCAATTATTAGAATAAAGAGAATATTTCAATGTGAATGCACTGTTTGCACTATTTATACTACAAAATGGTGTAGAATAGTGGATGAGTATGCAGTTTGGGACGCACCTTCTATATAAAATTTCCAGCAAGGCTTTCTCCAGAAGAAAAATATAGTCAGGAATATGGTAAAAAAAAAAACTAAAATTCTTGATCTGTTTAACGTCATTTAGGAAATATTTGATAAATAATTGCAATTTGACAGGAGCGCTGATAGTTTTGCCTTCATCTGTAGATCTGCTGAAGTGTGTTTATTTAGTGAATCCTGCAGTATTTTCAGCTTTATGTTCAGTGTTGAAATGCCACAGTCCTCCTCCTGCGCTCAGGCTTCTGTTCACTGTCGGTGTGTGATTGTAAGTTTAAGGTCACTCAAAGAGCATTTCTCTCTCTGTGTGTGTGTGTGTCTGTCACTTTCTGTGTGTGTATCTGTCTGTCTGTGTGTGTATGTATGCATATGTGTATGTATCTGTGTGTGTATATATATATGTATGTATGTGTGTGTGTGTGTGTGTGTGTGTGTTCTTCACAGGGCTTCACAGCTGGATGTTGTGGAGGTTTTGTGCTTCAGAGACCGAACTCTCCAAGGCGTTCGCTCCGTCCAGCACAGCATCATCTTTCAGCTCAGACTCTCAGACCTGGCGCCTTCTGCAGGTAATACATCATCTTCATCATCGTCATCTTCTGAACGGCAGAATAAAGGGTGAGCTTTCATCAGGCCTCAGGAAAGCAGGACACTCCTCCATCCATCTGCCATAGGCTCACTTTTATGGATACTAGATAGTAGTATTCAGCTTTGTTGAGTGTCGACATTTTAAATGAGCTCTTATTAAAGATTCATTTAAAGGGAACTTCAAAAAGATCGACTCTTTAGATTTGAACATTGTTCAACTGGATAGTTGACACCAACTACAGATATATTAATATCCAAAATATAGTAAAACTCTATTGTTAAGCAGGGAAACAAGATCTGAGTTTAAGGCATTATATTCATAAACATGCACAGGTACCTTTCTTTATACATAACAAACCTTTATTGACTATTCTAACAGAAACTAACACCTAACACAAACACACACACACACACACACACATACAGGTTGTTGAGAGGAGTAAGGAAAGAAAAGAAGAGTTTGAGAGAGTGCAATGATGTAAAAACCTCGGATTCTGTAAGACCTCAGACACTGTGTGGTTTCTATATTTAGTGCTGGTGTCTGTGGGGATTTTCAGTAGCTGACGTCAGCGCTGAAGGTCTAGTAGAGTTTACTCGTCCTCCGCTTGGGCTTGTTTTTCTGCTCATCTTCATCACGGAGATCTGAAGCGGGCGATTCCTGACATTCATCACACTTCAGACGTGTGTGTTCCTGCGGGAGTCTCTGTGTAGTGTTCTGAAGTGTGTGTTCTGGTCTCTGTAGTGTTCAGAAGTGTGTATTCCTGCGGGAGTCTCTGGTTTCCACAGTTCATGACATTTCTCTATCGCTCTAAGAAGCTCTAGTTGGATTTACTACATTTTTTTAAGGTAGGCTTAGTGGTTGCAAACAATTTACAGATTCATTTTCTTGCTTTCTTTTTCAAATATTTTCGAAACGATGTTTCACAGAGCAAGTAATTTTTCACAGTATTTCCTGTAATGTTTTTTCCTCTGGAGAAAGTCTTATTTGTTTTATTTCGGCTAGAATAAAAGCAAGTTTTAATCTTTTAAAAAACATTTTAAGGTCAAAATTACAACCCCAATCTGTGTTCCTCGTGATTTATTTTTTATTTTTCATAAATAAACACATTCAGTGGTCCCTCGCTATAATGCAATTCACCTTACGCGGACTCGCAGTTTCGCAGATTATTTATTTTTTTGTGCAATTTGACATGCTTATTATTAGTATTAATATTATTATTATTATTATTATTATTATTATTATTATTATTGTTATTATTATTATTATTGTTGTTATTATTATTATTATTTATTTATTTATTTATTTTTTACAGCACATTGTGTTCTGCTTCCTGATTGGCTGTAGACCATTGTCAATCAATCTCCTCCGTGTATCCTGTACTGTACAGAATGCATTCAGCTTGCCAAATTAACATAAATCTTCTATCGTTAGCAGTGTGAGTTCCAACAAGGATGCAGCAAGACCATCATAAAGAGGGTCGCACACTGAATGCACCATGCAGCACCATGCAAACATAGGCTTATATCAGGGTACACAAGTTGGTGGCTGTCTGCGGTGCCCAGCTACGACTCAGGACACCGTTCATATTTCTACTATATTTCTACTTCTAATAATGTTATTTTAAATAACATGCTAATGTGCGCGTTCGGTGTGTGTTACTTCCAACTGTCATGTGCCCGGCGCATCCTCTGTGTGACACCCTTAAGGATGGAGTCTGGAGTCTGCTTCAGCTTTGTGGATCAGTGACTGCTGATAAGTGTGTTTTATTTATAAACTAATTTCAAGAGGATCACGTGCTTATGATCAACACGGCTGGCACCTTATCAGCTCCGTAATCTGCCCTATTAGATGATTACGGACACACTATAAATAACCAGAGATTTCACTCCAGTTATCTTCGTCTCGAAGTTCCCCCTCCTTCCACCCCTACTTCCACCCTTTCTTATAGGGCGACACGGCAGCCCAGTGACTAGCACTGTTGCCTCACAGCAAGAACGCCACCAGTTCAACCTCCCATTGAGCCGGTTGGCGTTTCTGTGCGGAGTTTGCATGTCTCCCCGTGTTCGCGTGGGTTTCCCCCGGGTTCCCCGGTTTTCTCCCACCGTCCAAAAACAAACACCATAGTCAATCGACTAAACCAAATTATTGCCTAAGACAACTTTAGTTTACTCTTTCACACGGCGATAAGCGGGGGAGTTCTCGAGACCTTCCTGAGCTCGAACTTCCCTCTCGCCCTTCTAACGGGAGGGAGCCCCGGGCTCGAGGATATACGAGCTCAGGGCTCTCTTCCGGGACAGCATGCCAATTACGCTTTATTGATCATCAGCTAAGTGTGAACTCTTGAAAGAACATTATGCTGGATGCCAACATGATCCGCACAAAAACTGATAAGCTTTATAAACCTTTTGCTGACAGCGATGAATGTTTGCGGTTTTAATCTTTGGTTTCATTCTATAATACTGGACTTTGAAGTTTGAGAGTGTTTTAACGAGAGAGAAAAGTGTGAGAATGTTAATGCCCGTCTGAGAAAAGTGTATAAAGTGTGTAATGAGGGGGTTTACAGCCTTAAAACATCAATCATAATTGTAAAAAATAAAGCAGACTACTTCAGGGATTTAACCTATTGCGGGTTATTTTTAGAACGTAACTCCTGTGAGTAACGAGGGACCACTGTATCCCAATTTTGGTTCTTGCAACACATTTCAAGAAACGTTGAAACAGTAAAGCATTTAGCACTTTGTAATGTTGCCTTTCACTTAAGTGAAGTTTATTTATAAACTAATTTCGAGAGGATCACGTGCTTATGATTGCTAGCGGCTGGACCCACATTATCCAAATCACCTCGCACCAATCAGATGATCCCCAAGCTACGATAAATACCCCGGGTTTCATATCACTACTATCTTCGCTTTGAAGAATCCCCCCTTCCACCCCTACTCCTCCTCTCTTCTAGATGGATGACACGGTGGCCCAGCGCTTAGTGCTGTTGCCTCACAGCAAGAATGTCAATGGTTCTAGGTTTTACCAAACCAGCGGGCATTTTCTGTGCGGAGTTTGCACGTTCTCCCCGTGCTCACGTGGGTTTTCCCCGGGTCCTCCGGTTTCCTCCCACCGATTAAAAACATGCAACCTAAGTTATTTATTAATCAACACTATAGACTTGCTCACTACCTAGTACATATCTCTTTAAAGAGAACTACTATCTGCACTTCAATCACTACGATGGGGGAGTTCTCGAGATCTACCTGAGCTCGATCTCCCCTCTCGCCTTGCAACGGGAGGGAGCCCCGGGCTCGAGGATCTCATGAGCTCAGGGCTCTCTCCCGGGACAGCAAGCCAAACAAGCTTTACTATTAATCATCAGCTAAGTGTGAACTCTTGAAAAGACGTTTAGGGACTGAAGACACCAAGTGATGAAGTGTTTCAGGGGTAATTTTGTCCCATTCTTCCTGCAAACAAGTCTTAAGGTGGGCAACAGTATGGGGGCTTCGTTGTCACATTTGACACTTCAAAATGCGCCGCACATTCTCTATTGGAGACAGGTCAGGACTGCAGGCAGGCCAGTCCAGTACCTGAATTCTCTTCCTCCACTGCAGGATTTTGTAATGTGTGCAGAATGTGGTTTAGCATTGTCTTGTTGAGAAGGCGGCAGCATATTGTGCATATCTCTGTGTGCTTTTCAGCATTAATGGAGCATCACAGAAGTGCATGTTATCTTTGCCAAGGGCACTGACACAACCCCATACCATGACACACCCTGGCGTTTGGACTTGTTGCTGGTAACAGTCTGGATGATCCTTTTCTACTTTGTTCCGGAGCACACGGCGTCCATTTCTCTCAAAAAACACCTGAAACACTGCTTCATCTGAGCACAGTACACGTTTCCACTGTGTGATGGTCCATCCCAGATGCCTCCTAGCTCAGAGAACTCGACAGCGCTTCTGGACACTGTTAACATAGGGCTTCCTTTTGGCACAGTGCAGTTTTTACTGGCATTTGTGGATGTAACTACATACTGTAATACTTGACAAAGGTTTGCCGCAGTAGTCCTGAGCCCATGTGGTGATCTGGCTTACAGATGAATGAGGATTCTTGATGTAGCGCCCCCTGAGGGATCGGAGATCACGGTTGTTCAGCTTAAACTTGCGCTCTTGTCCTTTACACACTAAAACTCCTCCAGACTCCTTCAATCTTTTAATGATGTTCTGCACTGTTGAAGGTGAAATATCCAAATGTCTTCCTCTCTTTCTCTGAGGAACATTGTGTTTAAACATTTCAATCATTTTCTCATGTATTTGTTGTCAAACTGGCGCTCCTCGGCCCATCTTTACTCCTAAAGGACTAGATTTTTCTTGGATGCTGCTTTTGTACCAAATCATAATCACAATCCCCTGTTGACATCACCTGTGTCACATCACATCATTATTTCAGCAGTCTACCTGATTACTGCCCTAAACTGCTCCTGTCACTGTTTCTGGAGTGTGTTGCAGGTCTGAATGACAGGAAAGGATGTGTATTTACAAATGAAATGAAGCTGACCAGTCAAAACATGAAATATTGTGTGTTCATATTGTCTGCAATCAAATACAAATCAAAGTCAATTTGGAAATCACTACTGTCTGTTTTATTTGTGTTTTCCATATCTTCCCAACTTTTTTTCTGATGTGGGGTTGTATAATGTCTATTTTATTCATTATAGTTCATGGAAATTCAGCGTTTGTCAGTGAATGTCAGGGAAAAGTCAGGGAATTTCACATTTGGCTTTGAGTGTGAATCCTGTCTGTAATGTTCAGACGTGTGTATTCCTGCGGGAGTGTGTGATGTGTGTATTCCCGTGGGAGTTTCTGCACTGATGTTGGGAATTGGGGTGAAGCTCTTTTGTTGGAGACTGATACGAGGTGTTGAAAACTCTTCCTGATCCAATTTCTGTTGTTCATTTTCACATCGATGGCCTGTTTCGTGGTTCTGTCAATCAGCCGACGCTTTTCTCCTTCAGAAACACACACACACACACATCGGTGGTGATCCTCACACTTCACTGATCCACTCTCATTCAGAAGGGCTGCGATCTCACTGAATGCTGGATAATCATTTCATTTCACCACACACACACACACACACACACACACACGTTTGTTTTTGTGAAAAGTGGGTACATTACATAGGCTTTCATTCATTTTATACAGATCAAAGCGTATATTATATTGGCCTCACCCCACCCTACCCCTAAACCCAACCATCACAGGAGACAGTGTACAGCTTTACTCCCTGAACAAACTCATCCTGTGTGATTTATAGGCTTTTGGAGAAGTGAGGACGTCACCAATGTCCTCATATTTCACCTGCTTTTTGTAATACCTGCGTCATACTTATGTCATTATACAGATTTGTGTCCTGATATGTCACAAAAACACATACACACACACACACACACACACACACACACACGTGATTTGAGATGTAAATTGGGTTAGGATCTTGTTTTCTGAAAAAAAGTGATATAATTTAAGGTGACATTTTTAATTTAATGTAATATTTTATGATTAATGATTCAATTAAAATTAATAATGATACAATTAAATTAAATAATAATTAAAACGTAATTCAATTATTGAAATATTTGCACTAAAAATAGTAATAAAAATAAATGTCTTGATAATTTTTTTTATTTAAATTTAATTTAATTTCTTTATTTAAATATTTTCAATGGGAAAAGACAAAAATAATACTAATAAATGTATAATTGTCTTGATTTAAAAATTTAAGTTTTTAAATTTTATTTAATGTTATATTTTATGATTAATGATTTGATTTAATATTATAAATTAATTAAATATTATAATTAAGTAAAAAAAAATCATTTAATTAATTAATGCATCAGAAAAAAAATGGTAATACAAATGTCTTGATTACATTTTTATTTTATTGTATTATTTTAATATTTACATTGGAAAAAAATATAGTAATACCAGTAAATATGTCTTGATTTAAAAAAAAAAAAAGATTTTTAAAAAATGTATTTAATGTAATATTTTATAATTAATAATTTAATTTGTTTAAGTATTTGTACTTGAAATAAACTAATAAAAATAAACACCTTCATTTTAAATCAATTATTAGTAAGTAATGTGTATTTATATACCGCATTTGTCGTGTATGGCCATACACCCAAAGCTTTTTACAATCATGCAGCTCCACTTGGATGATGCGACGGCAGCCACAGGACAGCAGCCTCAGTGTGCTCACCACACACCAGCTATAGTGGAGAGACAGTGATAGAGCCAATTCAGTGGATAATTATTAGTAATATTATTAGTAATTAGTAATCATTTTAATCAATGATTAGTGCTGTATGAAGTGCTTTTCTCATTGTTGTTTTAAGAATGAGCTTTACTGTAGGGCTCCTTCAGTTATTGTTCCTTTTATTTTTTGCCATTTCTAGTGACAGAATCATAACAAAATCATCAAATCTTAGAAAACAATAATATGCATTATGTTATATTAATGTGTGTAAATGTGTTTCTGCAGTTTGTCCGAAGAGTGTGGGCTGGGAGAAAAACACTAAAGGAGCGATGGGACCCAGAAGTGTTAATCTGAGTGAATGCATGGACCCCAAGAGGTAACACACACACACACACACGCACACACACACACGCACACACACGCACACACACACACTGAAAAATAGAAGATAAAAAACACACACAAAAATAGGCTAATTTTACTGCTTTCTAAGAGTTAGGGCCAGTGTTTTGACAATCTGTGCTACCAGTAGCTCAATCTGTCAAAAAACAATGTAAAAACAGGGCTAGTGAATGAAATACCACCTTATATGGTGTAAAAACAGGAGTAGTGAATGAAATACCACCCTAAATAATTGTGTAAAAACAGGAGTGGTGAATGAAATACCACCCTAAATAATGGTGTAAAAACAGGGGTAGTGAATGAAATACCACCTTAAATAATGGTGTAAAAACAGGGGTAGTGAATGAAATACCACCTTAAATAATGGTGTAAAACAGGGGTAGAGAATGAAATACCACCTTAAATAATTGTGTAAAAACAGGGGTAGTAAATAAAATACCACCTTAAATAATGGTGTAAAAACAGGAGTAGTGAATGAAATGCCACCTTAAATAATGGTGTAAAAACAGGGGTAGAGAATGAAATACCACCTTAAATAATTGTGTAAAAACAGGGGTAGTAAATAAAATACCACCTTAAATAATGGTGTAAAAACAGGAGTAGTAAATAAAATACCACCTTAAATAATGGTGTGAAAACAGGGGTAGTGAATGAAATACCACCTTAAATAATGGTGTAAAAACAGGGGTAGTGAATGAAATACCACCTTAAATAATGGTGTAAAAACAGGGGTAGTGAATGAAATACCACATTAACTAATAGTGTTAAAACAGGGGTAGTGAATAAAATACCACCTTAAATAATGGTGTAAAAACAGGAGTAGTAAATAAAATACCACCTTAAATAATGGTGTGAAAACAGGGGTAGTGAATGAAATACCACCTTAAATAATGGTGTAAAAACAGGGGTAGAGAATGAAATACCACCTTAAATAATTGTGTAAAAACAGGGGTAGTAAATAAAATACCACCTTAAATAATGGTGTAAAAACAGGAGTAGTAAATAAAATACCACCTTAAATAATGGTGTGAAAACAGGGGTAGTGAATGAAATACCACCCTAAATAATGGTGTAAAAACAGGAGTAGTGAATGAAATGCCACCTTAAATAATGGTGTAAAAACAGGGGTAGAGAATGAAATACCACCTTAAATAATTGTGTAAAAACAGGGGTAGTAAATAAAATACCACCTTAAATAATGGTGTAAAAACAGGGGTAGTGAATGAAATACCACATTAACTAATAGTGTTAAAACAGGGGTAGTGAATAAAATACCACCTTAAATAATGGTGTAAAAACAGGAGTAGTAAATAAAATACCACCTTAAATAATGGTGTGAAAACAGGGGTAGTGAATGAAATACCACCTTAAATAATGGTGTAAAAACAGGGGTAGTGAATGAAATACCACATTAACTAATAGTGTTAAAACAGGGGTAGTGAATAAAATACCACCTTAAATAATAGTGTAAAAACAGGTGTAGTGAATGAAATACCACCTTAAATAATGGTGTAAAAACAGGGGTAGTGAATAAAATACCACCTTAAATAATAGTGTAAAAACAGGTGTAGTGAATGAAATACCACCTTAAATAATGGTGTAAAGATAGGGGCAGTGAATGAAATGCCACCTTAAATAATGGTGTAAAAATAGGGGTAGTGACCTGAATAACACCTTAAAAAATGGTGCAAAAACAGGGCTAGTGAATGAAATACCACCTTAAATAATGGTGTAAAACTGGGCTAGTGAACTGAATAACACCTTAAATAATGGTGTGAAAACAGGTGTAGTGAATGAAATACCACCTTAAATATGATTGCTTCTTAAAACGTTTTAATATCATTGAATACCCCTGGTGTTTATTTGTTTTGCTGATGCGTTTCCTGATAAATATGAGATGTATTCTGGTGTGTTGAAGGCTGGCAGAGTCTTCTGTGGACCTGAACCTGAAGCTGATGCGCTGGAGGCTGGTGCCGGCTCTGGACCTAGAGAAAGTGGTGTCCACAAGGTGTTTACTGCTGGGAGCTGGAACACTAGGCTGCAATGTGGCCAGAACACTGATGGTAGGAGACCTATACTGCTTACTTGCATTACAGACGCACTTTGTAGGGTTTCCAGTGCAATGTGTCCATCTGTAATAAAGGAGCCTTTTCACATTTGTCATAGTTGGTAAACTCAGAGAGCAGGGAATGGGAGAATACAACAAATCATTTATTTACAATTCTATTAGCTGAAATTATGACAGAAAAACTCCAGGATGGTGTTATCAAGACTTTCAGAAAGAGGAAAACAATAGTGTGAGACTGATAACGACAGCCAGAAGAGAGAATCATGTCAGACCTGCCCTGCACCCATACACACTGCATTACACACACCTCACACAAGCGGGAATTCGCTTACTATATTTTGATGCAAAGATGATTTAATATATACATAAATGCACATACATATACACACATTTAATTAAAAATCTAAATATGGAAAACTTTCAAGGATTTAAGATGCTGTTGACCGTGTCATAACACATTACAGATGATTCAATGACTATTTAATTTAATTTAATTTAATTTAATTTAATTTAATTTAATTTAATTTAATTTAATTTAATTTAATTTAATTTAATTTAAT
This sequence comes from Danio kyathit, assembly GCA_903798195.1. Lineage (NCBI taxonomy): Eukaryota > Metazoa > Chordata > Actinopteri > Cypriniformes > Danionidae > Danio > Danio kyathit. The sequence continues at coordinate 1,074,490 of LR812529.1, read as the reverse complement.
TTAATATTTTATGAATTAAAAAATATTTATTTTATTTAAAATATTTTAAATTATTAGCTTATTAAAAGTTTTTAATTCATTTAAAATATTTATTACATTTAAAAATATATATATTTAAAATATTTAATACAGTGCAGGCCTGGTGTGCATTCAGTGATCAGTGATTTCTCTTATCTGATGGACCATGGAAAGATTTTTTGCTCTTTATCTTCAGTATGGATTCATTGTCATGCTTTATGCATTGAAGTTGCCATAATTGCTTCTTAATGGTTTCTGAAAGAGTGGAAATCTTAGGACTGTAATTACAGCAAGTAAGAGCAGATGCCTTCATTTCAGAAAGACTGTAGCATCGCTCGATGACAGAGATAAACATGTTTGCAGCATGAAAATAAAAATGTCTTCATGTCAGTTAATTGCAGGAGGGTTTTTACATTTGTTTTTAAGAGGGGTGGGCAATAATCCTGATGTTACAGATGAACTCGGTGCTCTTTAATGCAGTTGAAATCTGTACGGTGTTCACTGTGCTTGACTTACAACATGCCTGATGAATGCAAAGTGTGTTTCTGCAGTTCATTTCTGATTATTGCGCTTTAACATGCATAAGAAGTGCTTTTTAATAGAAAATTTTTGTCAATGCATTTTTAAACATGATATTTTCTAATATAAAACATAATAATTCCTATTTCATTTCATTCAAAATGTGTTATTTACTTGGTTAGCTAACTTGGTTGGTTGGATGAATGAATGGATGGTTGGTTGGTTGGTTGGTTAGTTGGTTGGTTGGAGTGAGGATGGATGGATGGATGGCTGCTTTATTGGATGAATGAATAGCTGGCTGGTTGGTTGGTTGGTTAGTTGGATGGATGGATAGATGGCTGGCTGGTAGTGTTGATTGGATGGATGAATGGCTGGCTGGCTGGCTGGTTGGTTGGTTGGTTGGTTGGTTGGATGAATGGATGGATGGATGGATGGCTAGCTGGTTGGTTGGATGGATGGCTGGCTGGCTGGTTGGTTGGATGGATGGATGGATAGATGGTTGGATGGATGGATGGATGGATGGATGGATGGATGGATGGATGGATGGATGGATGGATGGATGGATGGATGGATGGATGGATGGTTGGTTGGATGGATGGATGGATGGATGGATGGATGAATGGATGGATGGATGGCTAGCTGGTTGGTTGGTTGGATGACTGGATGGGTGGTTGGATGGATGGATGGATGGATGGCTGGTTGAATGAATGGATGGTTGGTTGGTTGGTTGGATGATTGGATGCTTGGTTGGGTTGATGGATGGATGGCTGGTTGTTGGTTGGATGGTTGGATGGTTGGATGAATGGATGGATGGTTGGATGGATGGATGGATGGATGGATGGATGGATGGATGGATGAATGGATGGATGGCTGACTGGTTGGTTGGTTAGTTGGATGAATGGCTAGCAGGTTGGTTGGTTGGATGGATGAATGAATGGATGGCTGGCTGGTAGTGTTGGTTGGTTGGATGAATGGCTGGTTGGTTGGTTGGTTGGTTGGTTGGTTGGATGAATAAATGGCTGGCTGGCTGATTGGCTGGCTGGTTGGTTGGAGGGATGTTTTTTTTTGGTTGGATGGATGGTTAGTTTGGTTAGTAAATTAGTTAGTTAGTTTCTCAAGGAAATTTAGTCATTCAAAAGAATACAATCCATAAAATCAAAGATAATAATCACACATGCACACACTCTCTCTAAATGGGGAGGAAAGAAAACATTTATTTAAACTGTTACTATCTAAATAATAGACAGGTAATAAGCCTACTTAAACTTAAAACTGTTACCTAGTTATCTATAATAGCGTGTATGTGTTTTAGGGCTGGGGTGTGCGGCACATCACATTTGTGGACAATGCAAAGATCTCATACTCGAACCCAGTGCGGCAGCCACTCTACGAGTTTGAAGACTGTCTGAGCGGAGGAAAGTCCAAAGCACTCGCCGCCGTGGACAGACTGAAGAAGATCTTTCCTGGAGTGGTGAGGATTTACACTCTTTTAACAATAATAGATTAGTCAAAGGGCTCCTGTTACGCTTTTGAAAGCTTCCACCCCAAAAGAGCCATTTTCAGCATTGTATAATAAACAATAATTAAGGTATTTTTTGAGTTTGAACCTTACAGACACATTCTAGGGACACCTGAGACCTATAATAGCACATCTTATAAAAATATAAAATGTTTAATTATGCATTGTCACCTGCAAAATGGTCCTCAGCCAATGGTGCTTTTATGGTGTGCACTACCTGACAAAAGGCTTGTCGCCTATCCAAGTTTTAGGAACAGCAAATTATAACTTGACTTCAAAGTTGATCATTTGGTATCAGAAGTGGATTATATGAAAGGCAAATGCCTCTAGATTATGCTTAAACCATAAAATAAAAAAAAAAGTGGTGGACAGCAAGCACTTGAATTGGTTTAGCCAGTGGAAATAATACATGGTTTATACATATATGCCTAATTTTTTTTATCAGAGTGATATTGATAACGTTAAAAGCAGTTTCCACATGCTCTAGTCTGTCTTGACATCAAACATAAAATTGAGTATCTCCTCTTCTTCTTTATTCTCAGCTGTTGCCATTTCATTATAGTTTAATCAGACAGACACTCATATGGATGATGATGTATTCGCATCCCGCATCTATTGAAAGCTTCTTTTAGTGTGTGTTGTTGCTATTTGAACATGAAAACGGTCCTCAAAAGTCTCTCAGAAAGAGTTTCTCTGTGCATCATCTTCAAACAGATCTATTGTAGTCCTGAGTTTTCTTCTGGGAACAAACACTTCACAGTATCTTCTGTCTAAAGGGCATTTAAGCTATTCCCAGGTGACCCTTTACACTGTAATACTGGTAAATTGCTGTAAAATGACTAAAATGGTGTTTTTAAGAGTGTGCTGTTCAGTCAGTGGTGTTCTGTAGATTTTCCAGAAAAACAGCATTTATGTTTTGCATTTACATTTATTTATTTATTTAGCAGACACTTTTATACAAAGCGACTTACAAATGAGGATAAAAGAAGCACTTCAAATAACCTGAGAGATGCTGTATGTAGATGCCATGGCATGTTTAAAGGGAAAAAAAACCAAAATAAATAAATTACATTTTAAAAAATACAATTCAGAAAATTATTATTTTTTAAATTGTATAAAAGTATAAAAATTACAGTATAAAAAAGTTTTTATTAAATATTTATTTGAATGTAATTTATTTTATGAATTTTTGTATTACGTAAAAAAAATGCTATTTATAAGTACAAGTATATGTAATTTTATATGTACAATTATACAAATTATTATAAATAACATCTAAATTGATGCTATAATATAAAAAGCAGCAGTTAGTAGTAGGGCTGCATTTGTTTTGCTTAAAATAAAGATCTTTTTTCCTCTCGATTCTGTAGATGTAAAATTAATGATAATAAAAAAACAATATTAACATTAGGCTTATGTGTCTAACTCCTACTTTTGGTTAAAATGCTAAATTTTGAATAAGAATGGTGGACTTGAATAGACTTTAAATTTGTCCTGGTTGTTAATGCGCAGTAAAGACATGGCATCAGAATACAACTATTCATAGTTCTGAAGTTGAATTATTATGTTTGAGACATGTGCTTGCAATCTGTCAATACTATTAGTCTGTTGTTATTATTAGACCTTTTTTTTTTTACTGGTAAAATCAGACATTTGTCATTATCAGATTCCCCTTTGCATTATATTCACACTATATAGGCTAGAGTAGTTATACTGACACTGTAAACATTTATTTTCACGCACAACACTTTGTGTTTGCTATGAAAAGAAAAACATATCTAATGCTTGTCATATTCATAACTCTAAAATGCGATATGATTATTTAAATGATGTGCACAGCCGAGTGCGCTCATGTCATGGAACGTTGAGGAAAAAAACATACACAAATCTTACTTCTCCCGCGGCTCCCAAACGATCGCTCTGTGAACGTTATTTACAACTTTATTACCTGTTATTTCACAGTAGTGTACATCATTTGTGGGCGTGTGCATCCTTAAATACATCATTACATTAAGACAGAAATGACATTTTGGGTTAATTATGCCTTATAAATACAGTATGTGACACTTTTAACTCCATGTGGAGGTGTCCACGTTGCTGAGTAATGCATATAAAACAGTGTGAAGACTTGTGCGACTGCCTTTACGCTTCTCTCCTGACCTTGAAAATATAATTGGCTGAATCGTAGAGATGCTGGATTAAGATCGTGTGTGGGTTGTATCGAGATCACAATCTTTTTTCGATTAATCGTGCAGTCCTTGTTAGCAGTTTTTTTTTTTTTTTTGGACAAAAAAAGAATTAAAAATAAATTACTTTAAAATAAAAACAAAAAAGATAAAAAAAAAAAAACATCTTTTAAATATATATAAAAAATAAAAATATAGAAAATTTCAACTTTTTAAAGCAATTTTTTCTAAAATTACATTAAATATATATATATATATTGTGCAGCTCTAATCGCTGAACACATCAAATGGCAGTCATTGTAATAATTGGGTCAAAATAAATTCAAATGCAGAGTGTTTTCTGACCCTGCATGCATATCAGCCTGTTGTTGAGGACTCCCAAAACCCAAATATGACCTTTTATAATCATAAATGGGTCTCTTAAATGCGTAGCGTCTCTCCTGGAGGGTGTTCCTGCGCTCTGAGCAGCAGTCTGAGTGTTTTAATGCTGACTGCAGTGACTCAGACTGGAGCTGGCCTTATATTGATGACTGTGTGTGGGAACTGAGCTGCTGGCAGGTGTTTACATCCTCCAGCTCCGCCAAATCCTCTCTGCTATCAAACCCCTTTCTATGATTCAGCTTCAACAAATGTCACCCTGCAAACCATTCCAGAAGACAATCTGGCCACGACTGTAGAGGAAAGTGCTCTGGTCAGACCGTAGACTAATGATAATAATTATAGCATTACATTGAACCATGAACATCAGAACATCGCACACAGGAACAGTCAATGCATCTCATAAACACTTGATGATAATTGTGGTACACACAGCACTTGGTCTGACAGACAAAAACCAGGTCCAAAATGCATGTAGGTAAAAACATCGCTTGTTATTACACACACAGGGATGCACAGCAGTACACAAATATCTTTAAATATGAAAAGCTAGAAGTTAAGATCATTGTCTACATAAATTTAAAAACTGCTACCACCTCCTCGTCCTCCTCTTTCAGGTCAGGGGGGTTTGGTAAATCCATCTGTAAAGGGTTTTTAACCTCGTGTATGAGCAAATTTATTTTTTCACAGTTTTTTCGCTTATAAAGTTCATCATCAGGGCTGGCGGGTCCATAGAGGCGACCTAGGTGGATGAATAGTGAAGGCGGCGTCCCCGACACCACCAACTTTCACTTCGCGAATCGCCCACTTTTCACTTTCAGATTTAGGGCGGCGTGATCAACGTTTGCCTAGAGCGCCAGTTCAGCTTGCCCCAGCCATGTGCATCATGTAAATAGCAAGTCCATCATGACATTTCTACAACTCACTCTTAAATGGAATGAGACATGAGACTGTGAATGGTTTAATGTATGTTTCACCCAAAATAAGGACAATGTTGCCGAGCGCGACCAACATTTTTCTCATCCATGTAGTGATGCGCAGATGGCGGTTATATCCGCGGGCACTGCGCATAATCCGCGGGTTGGGTAATAAAAAAATACATTATGATTTATTGCGGGTGGGTCGTGGGTCATAGCAGTTGACCAGCAAAAACGCAGAGAGTGGAGTGTGAAGATGAGACGCCCAAAATGATGGATGAAGTGCAAGAGTACTGTGCAAACTTTCACAGGAAAATCTGCTGTCGTTCTGGGAGAAACAAGATTTTTGCTTATTTACACGACTGCAGCACCTCGCAAGGAGAAGCTTGTGCATTCCTGCAACAAGCGGTGCGAGGGAACGCTCATTTAGTGCAGCTGGCCGTGTTTTAGAGGCGAGGCGGAATCGCCCGAATCCAGGCACAGTAGATGCTATTCTGTTTCTGCACAGTGCAAAGAAAAAGGCCAAGTGAACATAACATACAGTGAGGGAAATAAGTATTTAATCACACTGTGATTTTTCAAGATCTCCTACTTAGAAATCATGGAGGGGTCTAGAATTTTCAGTATAGGTGCAATTCCACTGTGAGAGACAGAATCTAAAAATAACAATGCAGAAATCACATTGTATGACTTTTTAACAATTTATTTGTAAATTACTGTGTGAAATAAGTATTTGATCACTTGCTTTTCAGCCAAATTTCTGACCCTCAAAGACCTGTTATTTTGCTTTAAAATAGTCCAGCTCCACTCTGCTTATGATTCTAATTTAGTAGCACTTGTTTGAGGTCACTAGCTGTCATAAAGACACCTGTGCACCCCACAATCAGTCAAAAGTCTAAGAAGCAACATGGCCAAAACCAGCAGACTAAGGAACAGCTTTTTCCCCAGAGCTGTCTCCCTTTTGAACTGTTGTAAATCTCTGTTCATAGCTAACACAACCTGTATATAATGTTCATAGTACATCCATTTGTAAATATCACCATAGTGTTTCTATAACTGCACTTTATAACTTATACCTGTATCCTGCACTTGCTGCTATTGCACTCCTGGTTAGACCTAAACTGCATTTCGTTTCCTTGTACTTGTACATGTGTAATGACAATAAAGTTGAATCTAATCTAAATCTAATCAAAGGCTTCTGTACTAAATATTTATAATGCTTGACTCAAGTGATCAATTACTTATTTCACACAGTAATTTACAAATAAATTGTTAAAAAATTATATAATGTGATTTCCTGATGTTTATTTTTAGATTCTGTCTCTCATAGTTGAATTGCAATTATGCTGAAAATTCCAGCCCCCTCCATGATTTCTAAGTAGCAGATTTAGAAAAATCACAGTGTGATTAAATGCTTATTTCCCTCACTGTAGCTGCCGGTTAGGCTGAAGTGACACCGTTTTTGTTCTCTTTTTCCTGTATATGTAAAAGCTGAATCTGCTGTTAATAACGAATGATCCACGGTGACCTATCATCATACTTAAAACAAAGAATTAGAATTATTAAAGTGGCGATCGGGTGCGGATATATATATATCAGATAAAATAATATGTGCGGGCGGGTGGATAATTTGAATGAAGGAGCGGATTCGGGTAACATTTAAGCTGATCTGCGCATCTCTACTCCACGGTCTACATGCAGTTGCACCACACACTTTACATCATGCGCTATAGATCATTAAAATAGAGTCCTTATGCAAAGAAAACAAATCTAATTAGATTACAACTTAAGTTCTGTGTAATAAAATAAAATGACGCAGGGAAAAAGTATTAAACGCATGAAGAAAGGGAGGTGTAGTTCAGCAGTGAAAGCCCAGACAGCAGCTGAAATCTCTCAGTAGTTCTTCAGCAACTCTCCGCCCTTCCTCAGTGTAAATGAATATCAGCTGCTTCAGTCCAACATCTACATTAGCAGGAGGATGAAGATCAAACCATTTCAGCAAGACAATGATCCAAAACACAGCCGAGGAAACTCTCTGATGCTTTCAGAGAAAGAAAATCAAGCTGTAGAATGGCCCAGCCAATCACCTGATACGAATCCAATAGAGAATACAAAATAAAGCTCAGATTTGATAGACGAGACCCACGGAAGCATCAAGATTTGACACTCTGTTGCAGTCTGTGAGAAACTCACAGGCTTCATTCTCCATATGAGAGGTGTCTTTAAGCTGACAGCACCAAAAAAGCCTTTCATATAAAGTATTAAACACAGTTCAGTAGTTCAGCACTCGTTTATCAGATTTGTTTTGTTTTGTTTTATCTTTCTGTTTGTATTGTTTGGGTTTTCACCAAAATCTGCTTCAATGCCATGTCAGCAGCTCCTTTAGAGATATTACCCCCAGAAAAAAACATGACAATGTGACACAGGCACACAAAGACACACACACACACACACACACACACACACACACACACACACACACACACACACACACACACACACACACACACACACACACACACACACACGTGCATGCACAGACACACACAACATGCTCACAACATAGAGGCACACATACACACACACATGCTCACGCACACTCAGCTCCACAGATCAGATGGTGTGTGTCTTACATAAGGATGTCACTGGCGCTCTAGTTTTAGCACCTCCGCTCTTTGCACTGGGAAAAATAACATTTGGAGCAAATGCAGGAATTGGCATGAAGGAGTCTCTTATAATGAGGCCCTTCTGAGGTGCGATCGGATAATAACTTGACCAACACCCACGTAATGTGACGGAGGACTGAGCATTCTGACAAACCTGACGCACAAATCAACACATCAGCGTTCACAACAGCTAATCAAAAAACATACGCAACAGAGAACAGAAAGAAACAATGATCTGCTTTATTGAGCCCTTATTTGGCCACTGGGCATGAACGTCCATCTGTAACACCACTTACAAACTAACACATCTCTATGAAGAAAGAAACACATTTTACTTCTGCTAACAGATTGCTGGGGTCTGATGCATATGGAAATCTGCTGTGGAGTTTGTTTATTTTGTTTTATTAATTGCTAAATGTCAAAAAAGTACAACCCCAAATCAGAAATGGTTGGAAAACAGAAATAAAAACAGAAAGTAGTGATTTCTAAATTTACTTTGACATTTATTTCACTGCAAAAAAAATACAGCGGACATTATTTAATGTGTTTCTCATGATTTAAATTTTATTTTTTTTAACAAACACGTATTCCAATTTTGGTTCTTCAACAAAAGTTGTATCAGTAAAGGATTTACCACTCTTTTGCCGTTTCTTTTCACAACACTTAAAAGACGTTTAGGGACCGAAGACACCAAGTGATGAAGTGTTTCAGGTGTAAATCTTTTTTTATTTTTTTTTATTTTTTTTTTTTTTATTAAACAGATATATTTATTAAAATAATATTTTATTCACCAAAAATATATATATAAATAATTAAAAGATAAAACAATTAAATTCAAGCAAAATATTGCAAAAAAAAAAAAAAAAAATTACAACCTACAACATTTCAACTAAATTTTTCTATTTTTTGCTTCTCTTGATTTTTCCTCTTTTTTTTTTAATTTTTTTTTATAAATTTGGGTGTACTAGTTTTTTTTTATTAATTTTTTTATAATTTTATTTATGACTTTTATGGCAAATTACAGTAAAAAAAAGAAAAGAAAGAAAAAAAGAAAAAAGAAAATTATATTTCAAAACGTATAGACCGTATCAACTTAAGCGTATACAATGAGAAAGGAAACAAAACTAAACATCAACTCATACCAACAAATAAAAAGGAAAATAATAATGTGGCTTAACAAAAACTAAAATTATACAATCACACAATACACTCTACTTTGCATTCAGAAAAAAAAAAAGAATTAGTTTGCTGGAGCAAGGACTTGGTCTTTATTTGACAATAAAACATGTTCTTGGATATATTTCCTAAATGGGTCCCGTTTCAGGTGTAATTCTGTCCTGTTCTTACTGCAAACAATTCTTAAGGTGGGCAACAGTACGGGAGCTTGATGTGCCACACATTCTCTATTAGAGACAGGTCGGGACTGCAGACAGGCCAGTCCAGTATCTGTATCCTCTTCCTCCACTGCCGGACTCTGTAATGTGTGCAGAATGTGGTTTTGCATTGTCTTGTCGAAACATGCATGGGCCTCCCAGGAAAAGAAGGCAGCATACAGTATTGTGCTCCTAAATCTCTGTGTGCTTTTCAGCATTAACGGTGCATCACAGAAGTGCAAGCTACCTTTGCCAAGAGCACCAACTCAGCCACATATCATGACAGACCCTGGCTTTTGGACTTGTTGCTGGTCACAGTCTGGATGATCCTTCTGTGGTCAGGAGCGACGGCGTTCATTTCTCCCCCGAAAATACCTAAAATATTGATTCATCTGAGTACAGTACACCAGGGCTTAATTTGTGCCAGAACAAGCCGGATCCGGCGTCTCTGAAATCTGATCCGACACCTTATTTTACCAATCCACCTCCTCACATGCGCCCCCGCCCTGCTCTTCACTTTCTTCTGCGACTCCCCAACCCTCTTCACTTGTGTCCAAGACACTCCACTCGCCCCAACTAACTCCCCCCCACTCTTTCCCGCTCTTTACTTTCTTATGCGACTCCCCAACCCCTCTTCACTTTCGTCTGCGACACTCCTCAATCACCCCCCCCCCCCCTCCCCTCTTCACTTTCGTCTGCGACACCTCTCCCTCCTCTGGTAACATGCCGGATCCGTTACTCTGATCTGTTCCAGGACCACGCAATTTACAAATTAAGCATGTTTCCACTGTTTGATGGTCCAACGCAGATGCCTCCGAGTCCAGAAAAGTCGACACTTCTGGACACTGTTAACATAGGGCTTCCTTTTATCACAGTACAGTTTTCACTGGCATTTGTGGATGTAACTACGTATTGTGGTATCTGACAAAGGTTTGCCGCAGTAGTCCTGAGCCCATGTGGTGATCTGGCTTACAGATGAATGAGGATTCTTGATGCAGCGCCCCCTGAGGGATCGGAGGTCATGGTTGTTCAGCTTAAGCTTGCGCTCTTGTCCTTTACGCACTGAAACTCCTCCAGACTCCTTCAATGTTTTAATGATGATCTGCACTGTTGAGGGTGAAATATCCAAATGTCTTCCTCTCTTTCTCTGAGGAACATTGTGTTTAAACATTTCAATCATTTTCTCATGTATTTGTTGTCGAACTGGCGATCCTCGGCCCATCTTTGCTCCTTCTCTGTTGTGTGTGTGTGTGTCGTGCTGATATTATGGTCTGTGTTTATTCATCATTAATTCATCTGCTCATCCTGTATCGATCCGCTCCCCCGTTCTGCTCATTACACACACATTTACCTTCACAGGAGCCCTGCGTGTGTCAGGCCAATTAGACCGGACGGATATCCATGCAGTAATTACAACTCCATCTCTCTGTGACACACACACTTATATACACTTAAATACACACAAACAAATATACACATACACATGCATATACACACACATACATACAGGTACATACATATGTACACATATACATGCACACAGACATACATATATACACATACACACATGCATATACACACATAAATTCAGTACATGCACACACACACACACACACACACACACACACACACACACACACACACACACACACACACACACACACACACACGTGTGTATATATATATATATATATATATATATATATATATATATATATATATATATATATATACAGACACACATACATACATATACATGCACACACACATACATACATATATGCACATACATACATACACACACACACACACAGACACACACATACATATATGCACACACACACACATACATACACACACAAACACACACATGCATAACATGCATACACATACATATACAAACACGCACACATACATAAATATACACACACATACATATAATATAATATATAATTATAATATACATATATACATTCATATATAACATAATTTGTATATAGTATAGCAGTAGATTATTGTAATGGAAATATACGGATAGATTTGTCTTTTTTAAAATTGATGACATTATTCCTATTGATTAATTAAGTATCATTAATAAAGATTGTTTAGGCACTATTAGGTTACGAGGAATTGTTTACCTTTAATACTAATTTATGTATAACTTCATTTTTTGTTTGTGGAGTCCTCCAGGGTTTTGTTTTAGGAGCGCTGCTGTTTACATGTGGCCTAGATAATATAATCAGGAAATGTGGATCAACTATGAGATCATACACAAGTGTTTATCCTCAGACCTTCTGAAGTGCAGAAATCTGTAAACAGCAGGATCATTTGCTTGTTAGATATCCAAGAACGTAAATTTACAGTTTCATTCTCTAAATGTGTTCAGCCTTCATGAAAGTATGAAAATAATAATATTAATATTTTTCTAATGTTGTGGTCAATTTAGAAAATTAAATATTTTTTTTCTGCTGCTTCAATAGTGTCTAGCTCATTTTTGACCCGAAATTCAAAAACATCTTGCTGACTTTTTTTTTTAGCTGAATTAAATGAATTTTTCTAGTTGTTTCAACTTGATTAACTTATTAAAATGAGTTACTGCAACATAAAAATATTGGTAACACTTTACAATAAGGGAGTATTAGGTAATGTTAGTTAATGTATTTACTGGGGCGACACGTGGTTAGCACTGTGTCCTCACAGTAAGAAAGATGCTGGTTCGAGTCCCGGCTGGGTCAGTTGGTGTTTCTGTGTGGAGTTTGCATGTTCTCCCCATGTTGGTGTGGGTTTCCTCCGGGTGCTTCGGTTTCCCCCACAGTCCAAACACATGCGCTATAGGGGAATTGATGCACTAAATTGGTCGTAGTGTATGAGTTTGTGTGTGTGTGTGAATAAGTGTTATGGGTGTTTCCCAGTACTGGGTTGCAGCTGGAAGGGCATCCGCTGCTTAAAACATATGCTGGAATAGTTGGCGGTTCATTCCGCTGTGGCAATCTCTGATAAATAAAGGGACTAAGCCGAAGGAAATGAATGAATGTATTTACTAACATGAAGAAATAATGAACAATAAATTTACTACAGTATTTGCTCATGTTAGTTAAACACAGTTGTTGATTGTTAGATTGTTAACTCAGAGTGCATTAATAAGCATGAATTTGAATGTTCATAATGCATTAATAAATGCTGAACAAGTACTGTTCATAATAAGTTTATTGCTAGTAAATAAATTAACTAATGAAACCTTATTTTTCCCAGTGTTGGGTTGCAGCTAGAAGGGCATCCGCTGCCTAAAACATATGCTGGATAAGTTGATGGTTCATTCCGCTGTGGCGACCCCAGATTAATAAAGGAACTAAGCCAAAAAGAAAATGAATGAATGAATGAAACCTTATTGTAAAGTGTGACCAACATATCTGCTGTCTTGACTTTTTGCATTACATTTTTTACAGTGTGTGAATGTATTATTGTTTTCTCTGTTGTTCAGAATGCAGAGGGCTTCAACATGAGCATCCCGATGCCTGGACACCCAGTCAACTTCTCAGATCTGACCATAGCTCAAGCGCAGCAGGATGTGGAGCAGCTAAAAAAACTCATATCTGAACACGACGTGGTGTTTTTGCTGATGGACACGAGAGAGAGTCGCTGGCTGCCCACCGTCATCGCTGCCAGCCAGAGAAAGGTACAGTAGCACCATACCTTGCAAAAAATATGATAGGTAATATTGTTTTTCTGCAATATGAGTACAATTTTTGTACAAGTTTTGTAGTTAAGTTTTAGTTAAATAAGTAAATAAGTAATTATGCAAATAAGTGACTAATAATTTTGTTATAGATAAATAAAAATAAAAATAAATAAGTAAATGATTAAGTAAATATGTAAATAAATAAAAATAAATATATAAGTAAATAAAAAAGTAAATAAAGTAAATAAGCAAGTAAATAAATAAATAAATAAAAAATAAAAATAAGTACACAAGAGATTAAGCAAATAATTAAAAAATAAAGAAATAGTAAAATATGTAAGTAAATAAAATAAATGTAAGTAAAATAAAAATAAACAAATAAGTATATAAATAACAAATAAATAAATGATTAAGTAAATAAATAAATAAGTAAATATGTAAGTAAATAAAAAATAAAAATAAGTAAATGAATAAAAAAATAAATATGTAAGTAAATAAATAAAAAATAAAAACAAACACGTAAATAAATAAATAAATATGTAAGTAAATAAAAAAGTAAATAAATAAATAATAAGTAAATGAGCAAGTAAATAAATAAAAATAAGTAAACAAGTGATTAAGCAAATAATTTAAAAATAAAGAAATATTTAAATATGTAATTAAATAAAAATAAATGTAAAAGTAAACTACAAATAAGTAAATGATTAAATAAATAAGTATATAAATAACTATGTAAGTAAATAAACAACAGCAATAAATAAGTAAATGATTAAGTAAATATGTAAGTAAATTAAAAATAAAAATAAGTAAATGAATAAAAAAATATGTAAGTAAATAATAAAAAATTTAAATAAACAAGTAAATAAGTATATGATTAAGTAAATTAGTAAATAAATAAGTAATAAGTACATTTTAAAAATGTAAATAAATAAAAAATAAAGTAAATAAGCAAGTAAATAAAAAATTATAAGTAAACAAGTGATTAAGCAAATAATAAAAATAATAAATAAATAAATAAATAAATGGGTAAATATGTAAGTAAATAGAATAAATGTAACTAAAGCAAAAAATAAATAAATAAGTAGGTAAATAACAAATAAATAAGTAAATAAATAAGTGAAAAACAAATAAATAAGTAAATAAGTGATAAAGTAAATAAATAATTTAAAAAAATAAAATAAATAAATTTTAAATATATTAAATACGGAAATAAATAAATAAAAAATTAAAATAGGTAAATAAACAAAAAAATAATAAGTAAATAAATTAAAAAAAATAAATAAGTGATTAGGTAAATTAGTTAATAACTAAATAAATCAAAATATAAATAAATAAATAACATCAGTAAACCTTAAAAAAAAGTAAATAAATAAATGAATCAAAATATAAATAAATAAATAACATCAGTAAACCTTTTTATTTAGAGAGAGCATTCATTGTCTGTCTGCTAATGTTTGTCTGCAGTTAATAGTAAACGCTGCTCTGGGATTCGACACATTTGTGGTAATGAGACACGGCCTGAAGAAACCCAGAGAGTCTGAAGAGTCCAGTCCGATGTCTGCATCTTCCAGCTCCTCGTCTTCCAACACACCGGCCGCCACTGTTACTGCAGGTACAGATGCTTTTTACACTGCTTTTACTGCTGTTTACATGAAGAGCGCTGTAAAAACCAACATATAAACACTCAGCAGACGCCTACAGTAAATGTCAAGTGGAAAATGTCAGATGTCGTCACAGTTGCAAAGAGACTGCAGATATAAAGTCATGAAAAACCTGGAAGATTTCAGAGAGTTAAGGGCGTGCAATAAAATGAAATATGCATATTGTGGTAGTGGATGAGTTATTAAAACTGTAATGTTTTAAAATGTGTTGGAAAAATCCATGTTAAGGGGTCATGAAACCCTGAAGCACATGCTTATTTTTTTTTCAAAGATTTCCCAAATGATGTTGAACAGATTCAGGAATTATTCACAGTATTTCCTCTAATATTTTTTCTTCTGGAGAAAGTCTTACTTGTTTTATTTCGGCTAAAATAAAAGCAGTTTTTAATTGTTTTAAAGCCATTTTAAGCTCAATATTATTAGCCCCTTCAGCAATATTAGTTTTGGATTGTCTCCAGAACAAACCACTGTTATACAATGACTTGCCTAATTGCCCTAACTTTACCCTAATTAACCTAGTGAAGCCTTTAAATGTCACTTTAAGCTGAATACTAGTGTCTTGAAGAATATCTAGTCTAATATTATGTGCTGTCATCATGACAGAGAGAAAAGAAATCAGTTATTAGAGATGAGTTATTAAAACTATTATGATTAGAAATGTGTTAAAAAAAAAGTCAGCTTACCATTAAACAGAAATTGGGAGAAAATATTTATGAGGGCTGATAATTCTAACTTCATCTGTACCATTGACTGGAAGCCAGGCTGGAAACTCATAACAGTCTGTCTGTAGAGCTTTCTAAGTAATCGGCCAAAATCAATTTCCCTATGCGGAGAGTTAATGAAGTTTCTATTCCCGGAGCCGACTGCTGTTTGCAGCTCTTTGTTTCTCCAGATCTCAGCCAGTCTGTCAGTACAGCAGAGACTCAGTCAGGCATTTATACTGTGTTAATTCTGATATGCAGGGTATGGCAAAGTAAACCTTATTTATAGAGCACCATTTTACACAACCATAGTTGATCCAAAGTGCTTTACAGTGATAATATAAAATGTAAATTAGTGTTAAAAACAGAAAAAAATATATATATACAAGAAGTCAAAATTATTGGAGTTATTTTTTTTCCTTGTCAAATATTTCCCAAATGATGTTGAACAGATTCAGGAATTTTTCACAGTATTTCCTATTATATTTTTTCTTCTGGAGAAAGTCTTATTTGTTTTATTTCGGATAGAATAAAAGCAGCTTTTTAAATTTTTAATCCCATTTTAAGGTCTATATTATGAGCCCCCTTAAGCAATATTAGTTTTGGATTGTCTGCAGAACAACCCCCTGTGCATTTTCATATTTCAATTAAAGATTTCAAGCACAAACTATAGTTTTTTTCCTTAATGATATGCACATATAAATTGTTCATCAAAAATCTACTAATGTGAGCTGACACAATCAATATGGCTAGCTTTGATTTCATTTATACTTTAAATTATGACTGGATTCTGATTGGCTGTCAGTGTTTTATCGTTCAACAGCTGGGAAAATCCTTCTAAAAGTGACAATATTGTTCCTCTGTATCTTTATTGCTGCATTTGTGATATGACTCTCCTATTCTTTAACCCTTTTTAAAACTACTGTGTGGGCCCTATCATACACCCGGCGCAATAAGGTGCAAGACGTGTTTGGCATGATTTGTTGCTATTTTCAGACCAGCGCAGCAGTAATTTTCACATTTTGCACCACATTGTTTAAATAGCAAATCCATTTGCACCACTTTGTGGACTCATGGGTGTGCTGGACTATAAAGGAGGTGTGTTAATGCACATTGTTGGCGTGTTGCTATTTTGAGGAACTGAAATAGACCGCGCCATTGACCAACTAAAAGCTGCTTTAAAGTCTAGCACAGAGTGCGTTATGCGCCTATGCGGGTCCGAACGCTTACACACTGCTGAGTACACACAGGATGATCAGCAATACACAAATATATTTACAGATGAAAACAATTAAAGGATTAAAATGATCCAGAAATGATTATTTTCTAATATAAACACCACTGCCTCCATGCCTTCTTCACCTTGGGGTTTTTTTTTCAGTTTATTTATGACAATCTGCATCTGTATAATGATATTATTATCAGCAGGATTATTTATTATATGCAGATTTATATTTGCTGTAATAAACACAAGTGTAGATTTGTCCAGCTGTGGGGATTTGGAGACGTCTGCATCACCATATGGGGCATAAGAACAGGACGTGTGTTTGGATATAACTCAGCTGTTTGACCACGCTTCATTATTATTGGTCATTTATTCCTTTGCTGGAGATTAGAACTGAATTTAGAAATAGTTTAGACAGAAATCGTTGCACTTCAACTAAATTAAACATGTGGGCTAATGGATGTCTTCAGTGGAGTGAGTTTCCACCATTTCCTCACTCCACCAAAGTAAAGGAGTAAAAGTAAAGAGAAAGTAAAGAGGCTGAATGGAGGAGGCTCGTTCTTTATCCTCACGCTGCAGATGCTCTGTTTAACTGTTTTCTCACTAGTGAAGCGTTCAGTTTTTATACTTACAAAGTCGCCATGTAAATAGCCTGTAAAATGCACCGTGGAGCGAAGCAACTGACTCTTAAAGGAAATGAGAGACGAGACTCTGATTGGTTTAATGCAGGTTATGCTCAAAACACACCCAGAACTCATGAAGAGAATAAACACAGCCCTGTTAGACCATGCATCGGGGCACAGAGCGAGTTTATCCATACTTAAAATAGCAAAAGTGAATTCAAACATGCCCTTAATGCATTTGCACCATGAGCTTTAGACTTTATGCCTGGATCATTTAAATATAGCCCATTATCTTTATCGCTATATGTATAGTTATCATGCTTGATGCGAACGGGCCTTAAATACTCAAAACAAAAATACGTCTTCTGCAGTATTTTGAAGGTTTTTTTGTCTGAGCTCTTGCGTCTCGCAGCAGGATCGGCCTGTTTTTAAGACTGCGTGAAGCTGAATATGGAGCCCCTGCTTTCTGCTTTTTTCTGGTTATTGTGTTGTAAAGGCAGGAGTTTGTGCTGTCTGTTCGTCTCCTGTGGGTTTTGGAGCAGGTGTGATACAGGAAAGCTCATCAGCCTGCCCTTCAGACTCATATCTGTGCCTCTGATGGAAAATTCACAATTACTTAGGGGTACACTGCAAAAATGGCTTCCTTACTTAGAGCTTTTGTCTTGTTTCTAGTCCAAAATATCTACAAATTCTCAAATCAAGACGCATTTTCTAGACAAGTAAAAAATAATGTCTTATTTTCAGGAATAATGAGTTAAAATGAAATGAGTTTTTCCTTAAAACAAGCAAAATTGTCTGCCAATGGGACAAGTACAATAAAGATGTCTTTGCTTTGAAATAACAGAATTCTGCTTACCATAATGGGAGATTATTTTGTCAAAATAAATAAGTTTCTTATCCTTGTCCTTAAAATGGCTTTTAAAAAATTAAAAACTGCTTTTATTCTAGCCGAAATAAAACAAATAAGACTTTCTTCAGAAGAAAAAATATTATCAGACATACTGTGAAAATTTTCTTCCTCTGTTAAACATCATTTGGGAAATATTTAAAAAAGAAAAACTAATTCAAAAAGGGGCAAATAATTCTGACTTCAACCATATGTATATATTTATATGTATTATGTATTATTATGTATTTTATTTATATTTATTTATATATATATATATATATATAATATTTTTATTCATTTCTCAGGGAATATAGGCAATGTATTTTGGTGCATTTGAATAAAACAGATTTATTAAACAGATATATTTATTAAAATAATATTTTAGTCACAGAACATCTTTAGAAATAGAAAGATTTTATTTCTCTTGAATTTTTTTTTTTTTTTTTTTGCTCTTTTTATTTTATTTTTAATTTTATAATTTTCCCTATAGTGTATTAATTTTGGAGCGTTATTGTAAGATAATTTTTTAGGATAAGCTTCAGATTTGGCTTCAGTACTGACTAATCTAATGTATATGCACAAATATAATATTGTAAAGCATCCTGTGTAGAAAATATTAATCTAAAGATTTGTTGAGCACTGCATATATAATAAATATGTAATAAATAGATACATTTATATATGTAGATATATAAATAAATAATATATAAAGACATTTATATATTAAATAAATCAATAAATAATATATTCTGGCAAAATACCAATTAATGCTGTTAAAAGGTTATGCCAGTGCTTAATTAGTAAATTGCGAGGTCCCAGAAAAGATCAGGGGATGGGGATTGGGGTGATTGTGGAGATCGGTAAAATAAGGTGCCGGATCGGATTTCAGAAGTTCCTGATCCGGTTTGTTCCGGCACAAATTAAGCCCTGGTTATGTCTAAACTAATGAAAAAAATAGCAGAAGAAGCTTCTTCTGGCTCATTTTTAAAGTTTGTAATATTTTTTTCCTATTATAATTGTTTATTATGAATGAATATTTGAGCATATTAAATATCAAGTAAAGAACCAATCATCTGCTTTTAAACAAACAACAAAGGCATTTTATTCTGTCTTCATGTATGTTTTATCACCACTTGAATACAGACAGGTTTCATCAAAAATACAGAATATACAGAAAAAAAGAGAGAAACAAATGATTTTTTTAGAGTGAAAGTGATGCATTTTGAAGATACTCGTCAAAACATGAGGGATCAGAGTCTGTTAACGTCTGCCTGTTTATCTGGATAACTCTTCAAAGTCCCGTAACAATGTTCATTTTGCAGCTATTTTTGTGCATAATTAATTAGCTCATTTTTTCTCCTCATGTGAAGTCTTCAATTAGCTCCTCATGCTTTGTGCTATAATATTTACTCCAGCGAAATCTGCTAAATGTTGAATATGTTGGATGTTTCTTACATGCTTTAGATGTCATGGATGCTTATTCATGTTAAAATCTCTGTTTAACAAAGTCATTCGCCATCTCAAACATCAACAGATCTGGAATCAGATAATGCTAATTAAACTGATCTTCTGTCCTCAGTAGGCTTATGTTATAAATGATTAATTAAATAAAAACATCTGAAGTTATCATACTGTATAGTTCTTTTTTCTGTAAAACTGTGAAGCATGTTAAGTAACAGAGATCTGAAAGTTCCCGCCTGACAGAATTCAGTGGTCAATGAGGAAGTATTTCACTGATGTTGTAAATCTGTGGAGTTGGAACTCATGCTTTGTTGTTGTTGTTGTTGTTGTTCTGCTGTAAACATGACGTATGTGTTTATTCCCAGGATCCTCTCTGTTCTCCAACATCCCCGGTCACCGACTCGGCTGCTACTTCTGCAATGATGTGGTGGCTCCTGGAGACGTGAGTTCAATCAAGCACTTTTACAGCTGTGGTCAAATCAGATTTTCCCCAGGACACTTATTATATTAGGATATCAGTATAGCTGAAACTAATCAGTCATATGCTAAAGTGACTAGACGCCTGGAAATCATATCCTGAGGCAAAATATTAGCGCTGGGAAAAGAAATCAATGTGTTAAATTATTCTGAGACCTTCTGAATGCATTGCAGAGCAGTGTCAGCTGTTCAAAACTTAACTATAACACTAGCCTAGAGCGCCATCTGCTGTTTAACATTAGTCTAGAGCGCCGTCTGCTGTTAAACACTAGTCTAGAGCACCATCTGCTGTTAAAATTAGTCTAGAGCGCCGTCTGCTGTTTAACATTAGTCTAGAGCGCCGTCTGCTGTTTAACATTAGTCTAGAGCGGTGTCTGCTGTTAAAATTAGTCTAGAGCGCCGTCTGCTGTTTAACATTAGCCTAGAGCGCCGTCTGCTGTTTAACATTAGTCTAGAGCGCCGTCTGCTGTTTAACATTAGTCTAGAGCGCCATCTGCTGTTTAACATTAGTCTAGAGCGGTGTCTGCTGTTAAAATTAGTCTAGAGCGCCATCTGCTGTTAAACACTAGCCTAGAGCACCATCTGCTGTTAAAACTAGCCTAGAGCGCCGTCTGCTGTTTAACATTAGTCTAGAGCGCCATCTGCTGTTTAACATTAGTCTAGAGCGCCGTCTGCTGTTAAACACTAGTCTAGAGCGCCGTCTGCTGTTAAACACTAGCCTAGAGCACCGTCTGCTGTTAAACACTAGCCTAGAGCGCCGTCTGCTGTTAAAACTAGCCTAGAGCGCCATCTGCTGTTAAAACTAGCCTAGAGCGCCATCTGCTGTTAAAACTAGCCTAGAGCGCCGTCTGCTGTTAAAATTAGCCTAGAGCGCCATCTGCTGTTAAAACTAGCCTAGAGCGCCATCTGCTGTTAAAACTAGCCTAAAGCGCCGTCTGCTGTTAAAACTAGCCTAGAGCGCCGTATGCTGTTAAAATTAGCCTAGAGCGCCGTCTGCTGTTAAAACTAGCCTAGAGCGCCGTCTGCTGTTAAAATTAGCCTAGAGCACCGTCTGCTGTTAAAACTAGCCTAGAGCGCCGTCTGCTGTTAAAATTAGCCTAGAGCGCCATCTGCTGTTAAACACTAGTCTAGAGCACCATCTGCTGTTAAAATTAGTCTAGAGCACCATCTGCTGTTAAACACTAGCCTAGAGCGCCGTCTGCTGTTTAACATTAGTCTAGAGCGCCATCTGCTGTTTAACATTAGTCTAGAGCGCCGTCTGCTGTTAAACACTAGTCTAGAGCGCCGTCTGCTGTTAAACACTAGCCTAGAGCGCCGTCTGCTGTTAAACACTAGCCTAGAGCACCATCTGCTGTTAAAACTAGCCTAGAGCGCCATCTGCTGTTAAAACTAGCCTAGAGCGCCGTCTGCTGTTAAAATTAGCCTAGAGCGCCGTCTGCTGTTAAACACTAGCCTAGAGCACCATCTGCTGTTAAAACTAGCCTAGAGCGCCATCTGCTGTTAAAACTAGCCTAGAGCGCCGTCTGCTGTTAAAATTAGCCTAGAGCGCCGTCTGCTGTTAAAACTAGCCTAGAGCGCCGTCTGCTGTTAAAATTAGCCTAGAGCGCCATCTGCTGTTAAACACTAGTCTAGAGCGGTGTCTGCTGTTAAAATTAGTCTAGAGCACCATCTGCTGTTAAAACTAGCCTAGAGCGCCGTCTGCTGTTTAACATTAGTCTAGAGCGCCATCTGCTGTTTAACATTAGTCTAAAGCGCCGTCTGCTGTTAAACACTAGTCTAGAGCGCCGTCTGCTGTTAAACACTAGCCTAGAGCGCCGTCTGCTGTTAAACACTAGCCTAGAGCGCCATCTGCTGTTAAACACTAGCCTAGAGCACCATCTGCTGTTAAAACTAGCCTAGAGCGCCGTCTGCTGTTAAAATTAGCCTAGAGCGCCGTCTGCTGTTAAAATTAGCCTAGAGCGCCGTCTGCTGTTAAAACTAGCCTAGAGCGCCATCTGCTGTTAAAACTAGCCTAGAGCGCCGTCTGCTGTTAAAATTGGCCTAGAGCGCCATCTGCTGTTAGACACTAGTCTAGAGCACCATCTGCTGTTAAAATTAGTCTAGAGCACCATCTGCTGTTAAACACTAGCCTAGAGCACCATCTGCTGTTAAAACTAGCCTAGAGCGCCGTCTGCTGTTTAACATTAGTCTGGAGCGCCGTCTGCTGTTAAACACTAGTCTAGAGCGCCGTCTGCTGTTAAACACTAGTCTAGAGCGCCGTCTGCTGTTAAACACTAGCCTAGAGCGCCGTCTGCTGTTTAACATTAGTCTAGAGCGCCATCTGCTGTTTAACATTAGTCTAGAGCGCCCTCTGCTGTTAAACACTAGCCTAGAGCACCGTCTGCTGTTAAACACTAGTCTAGAGCGCCGTCTGCTGTTAAACACTAGTCTAGAGCGCCGTCTGCTGTTAAACACTAGTCTAGAGCGCCGTCTGCTGTTAAACACTAGCCTAGAGCGCCGTCTGCTGTTAAACACTAGCCTAGAGCGCCGTCTGCTGTTAAAATTAGCCTAGAGCGCCATCTGCTGTTAAAACTAGCCTAGAGCGCCACCTGCTGTTAAAACTAGCCTAGAGCGCCACCTGCTGTCAAAACTAGCCTAGAGCGCCACCTGCTGTTAAAACTAGCCTAGAGCGCCACCTGATGTTAAAACTAGCCTAGAGCGCCATCTGCTGTTATAAACTAACCTAGAGCGCCACCTGCTGTTAAAACTAGCCTAGAGCGCCACCTGATGTTAAAACTAGCCTAGAGTGCCGTCTGCTGTTAAAACTAACCTAGAGCGCCACCTGCTGTTAAAACTAGCCTAGAGCGCCACCTGCTGTCAAAACTAGCCTAGAGCGCCACCTGCTGTTAAAACTAACCTTGAGTGCCATCTGCTGTCAAAACTAGCCTAGAGCGCCACCTGCTGTTAAAACTAGCCTAGAGTGCCACCTGCTGTTAAAACTAACCTAGAGCGCCACCTGCTGTTAAAACTAGCCTAGAGCGCCACCTGCTGTCAAAACTAGCCTAGAGTGCCACCTGCTGTTAAAACTAGCCTAGAGCGCCATCTGCTGTCAAAACTAGCCTAGAGTGCCACCTGCTGTTAAAACTAGCCTAGAGCGCCATCTGCTGTTAAAACTAGCCTAGAGCGCCACCTGCTGTCAAAACTAGCCTAGAGTGCCACCTGCTGTTAAAACTAGCCTAGAGCGCCATCTGCTGTTAAAACTAGCCTAGAGTGCCACCTGCTGTTAAAACTAGCCTAGAGCGTCGTCTGCTGTTAAAACTAGCCTAGAGCGCCACCTGGTGTTAAAACTAGCCTAGAGCGCCGTCTGCTGTTAAAACTAGCCTAGAGTGCCACCTGCTGTTAAAACTAGCCTAGAGCGCCGTCTGCTGTTAAAACTAGCCTAGAGCGCCACCTGCTGTCAAAACTAGCCTAGAGCGCCACCTGCTGTTAAAATTAGCCTAGAGCGCCACCTGCTGTTAAAACTAGCCTAGAGCGCCATCTGCTGTTAAAACTAGCCTAGAGTGCCACCTGCTGTTAAAATTAGCCTAGAGCGCCGTCTGCTGTTAAAACTAGCCTAGAGCGCCACCTGCTGTTAAAACTAGCCTAGAGCGCCGTCTGCTGTTAAAACTAGCCTAGAGTGCCACCTGCTGTTAAAACTAGCCTAGAGCGCCGTCTGCTGTTAAAACTAGCCTAGAGCGCCACCTGCTGTCAAAACTAGCCTAGAGCGCCACCTGCTGTTAAAACTAGCCTAGAGCGCCGTCTGCTGTTAAAACTAGCCTAGAGTGCCACCTGCTGTTAAAACTAGCCTAGAGCGCCGTCTGCTGTTAAAACTAGCCTAGAGCGCCACCTGCTGTCAAAACTAGCCTAGAGCGCCACCTGCTGTTAAAATTAGCCTAGAGCACCATCTGCTGTTAAACATTAGTCTAGAGCGCCGTCTGCTGTTAAACACTAGCCTAGAACGGTGTCTGCTGTTAAACATTAGTCTAGAGCGCCGTCTGCTGTTCAACACTAGCCTAGAGCGCCGTCTGCTATTTAACATTAGCCTAGAGCGCCGTCTGCTGTTCAACACTAGCCTAAAGCGCCGTCTGCTGTTAAACACTAGCCTAGAGCGCCGTCTGCTGTTAAACACTAGCCTAGAGCGCCGTCTGCTGTTAAACACTAGCCTAAAGCGCCGTCTGCTGTTAAAACTAGCCTAGAGCGCCACCTGCTGTTAAAACTAGCCTAGAGCGCCACCTGCTGTTAAAACTAGCCTAGAGTGCCACCTGCTGTTAAAACTAGCCTAGAGCGCCATCTGCTGTTAAAACTAGCCTAGAGTGCCACCTGCTGTTAAAACTAGCCTAGAGCGCCATCTGCTGTTAAAACTAACCTAGAGTGCCACCTGCTGTTAAAACTAGCCTAGAGTGCCACCTGCTGTCAAAACTAGCCTAGAGCGCCACCTGCTGTCAAAACTAGCCTAGAGCGCCACCTGCTGTTAAAACTAGCCTAGAGTGCCACCTGCTGTCAAAACTAGCCTAGAGCGCCACCTGCTGTCAAAACTAGCCTAGAGCGCCATCTGCTGTTAAAACTAACCTAGAGTGCCACCTGCTGTCAAAACTAGCCTAGAGCGCCACCTGCTGTCAAAACTAGCCTAGAGCGCCATCTGCTGTTAAAACTAACCTAGAGCGCCACCTGCTGTTAAAACTAGCCTAGAGCGACACCTGCTCAAAACTAGCCTAGAGTGCCACCTGCTGTCAAAACTAGCCTAGAGCGCCACCTGCTGTCAAAACTAGCCTAGAGCGCCATCTGCTGTTAAAACTAACCTAGAGTGCCACCTGCTGTCAAAACTAGCCTAGAGCGCCACCTGCTGTCAAAACTAGCCTAGAGCGCCATCTGCTGTTAAAACTAACCTAGAGCGCCACCTGCTGTTAAAACTAGCCTAGAGCGACAGCTGCTCTCAAAACTAGCCTAGAGCGCCATCTGCTGTTAAAACTAACCTAGAGCGCCACCTGCTGTTAAAACTAGCCTAGAGTGCCACCTGCTGTTAAAACTAACCTAGAGCGCCACCTGCTGTTAAAACTAGCCTAGAGCGCCACCTGCTGTCAAAACTAGCCTAGAGTGCCACCTGCTGTTAAAACTAGCCTAGAGCGCCATCTGCTGTCAAAACTAGCCTAGAGTGCCACCTGCTGTTAAAACTAGCCTAGAGCGCCATCTGCTGTTAAAACTAGCCTAGAGCGCCACCTGCTGTCAAAACTAGCCTAGAGTGCCACCTGCTGTTAAAACTAGCCTAGAGCGCCATCTGCTGTTAAAACTAGCCTAGAGTGCCACCTGCTGTTAAAACTAGCCTAGAGCGCCGTCTGCTGTTAAAACTAGCCTAGAGCGCCACCTGCTGTTAAAACTAGCCTAGAGCGCCGTCTGCTGTTAAAACTAGCCTAGAGCGCCACCTGCTGTCAAAACTAGCCTAGAGCGCCATCTGCTGTTAAAACTAACCTAGAGCGCCACCTGCTGTTAAAACTAGCCTAGAGCGCCGTCTGCTGTTAAAACTAGCCTAGAGTGCCATCTGCTGTTAAAACTAACCTAGAGCGCCACCTGCTGTTAAAACTAGCCTAGAGCGACACCTGCTGTTAAAACTAGCCTAGAGCGCCGTCTGCTGTTAAAACTAACCTAGAGCGCCACCTGCTGTTAAAACTAACCTAGAGCGCCACCTGCTGTTAAAACTAGCCTAGAGCGCCGTCTGCTGTTAAAACTAGCCTAGAGTGCCATCTGCTGTTAAAACTAACCTAGAGCGCCACCTGCTGTTAAAACTAACCTAGAGCGACACCTGCTGTTAAAACTAGCCTAGAGTGCCACCTGCTGTTAAAACTAGCCTAGAGTGCCACCTGCTGTTAAAACTAGCCTAGAGTGCCACCTGCTGTTAAAACTAGCCTAGAGCGACACCTGCTCTCAAAACTAGCCTAGAGCTCCGTCTTCTGTCAAACTATAGCCTTTAGCGCCTCTTACTGTTTAAAACTATTAGCTCAGAATCAATTCCAGACAGAAATATGATGCCTCAAAAAGTGTAAGAATCATCTTCAAAATAGTTTATTCATAATTTTGCCAAAATTAAACCCTCATAAATTCAGCATTCAGTGATTTCCTGATTGTCCAGTAAACTCTTGTCCTCCTGTTAGTCCACCAGAGACCGGACTCTAGACCAGCAGTGTACGGTGAGCCGCCCCGGTCTGGCCATGATTGCTGGAGCTCTGGCTGTGGAGCTGATGGTGTCTGTACTGCAGCATCCAGAAGGGTACGAGCAGCAACATTTACTACAGTATTCACTAGGCATAAACATGTCGTATGTCGTATGAAATGGTATGTCCCAAAAGCTTGCACACTCTTCCGTTACACACTCAAAAGTATATACTTTGTCTTCACAAAATAAGTACATACTTTAGGATGCAGTATAAGTAGGCAAATTGAGACGTAGCACTTTAATCAGGTTGACCAATCAGCATCAGTGCACAGCAGCTCTAAACCAATAGCATGAGTTTGGGGGTGGGGCTTTCTGACTGGCTGCCTTAGTGGTGGATTTAAATGTTCAAAAGATAAGAATAGTCAATATATTTGCCTTTACAAATGCCACGCTTTAATCAGCTCATGCCATCTTAACTTAGTTTCCAGGCCTGCATTTCAGTCAGTCAGAAACAGAGCATGCAGCAGTAATGTCATATCTGAAGAGCAGAAAGCCTGCGTTATTTCCAGACGGATGAGAGGAAAATGGAAAGCTTTCATCCATGTTTACTGTTCAAGAAAGAGACTGAATCTGTGCCCTAGATAGTGCTGGTGTCGTCCTGATGCATTACGCTGTTACAGAGCGCTGATAAAAGCCTTCAGATAAGAGCTTCACAACTGCAGGGGATTTCGGCTGTCAGACAATTCACAAAGCACATAGTCTCAAGGAGCGCACAGTACACGGCAGTTTAGGTCACAACTCACCGTATTAACAAACCATTAACTAAAAACATCCGTAAATTAGCAGATTTCTGTTTTTATTTTTAAATTTCTCCTGTTTATTTCTGCTGTTGAGTTGCATTATAGGATCTTGATCTTTCTTCCAACTACTTTTAACCTTAAACAGTTGTAAAAAGTGCTCATGTGTAATAGTGTGCAGTGCTATATTGTGTGTGTTGGTGTTGTATATTACGCTACAGAACCCTTGTAATAAACTGCAGCACGTTTTCTCTTATTCTACACACTTATTTCTCTAGATATTCTAATTTCTTACACATTATATTATCTCAAACCACTAAAATGTCAATAAAAGTCTCTTGTTAAACTGTAGAGTTGAATTATCAACATAAGGAGTGCACAGAGCAGAGATCAACATCCCATAATGCAATTCACCACTGTAAATAAACACAACATTTTGAAAAATAAACACGTTTTAGTTTCGCGTACAGCATATTCTGCATGCTGCATTCATATCCTGTGTTCATATTTTGCTGTGTTGTTAAGTGAGTTTGCTCTTTAAGTATCACTTTGCTTTTACTACATTACAAGGTACGAACCTGGTAAAATGAATGAAGGTCAGCAGCAGAAAGCTGTTATTTTGCCCTCCTGGTGTGCTGATGCTGAGAAAACACTCTTCAGATGTGGAGCCTGTCTGAAACCATGCACAATAGGGCTGCACGATATTGGAAAAAACTCTTTACTTAACTGCACTATATACACACACACACACACACACACACACTCACACTCACCGGCCACTTTATTAGGTACACCTGTCCAACTGCTCGTTAAAACAAATTTCTAATCAGCCAATCACATGGCAGCAGCTCAATGCATTTCGGCATGTAGACATGGTCAAGACGATCTGCTGCGGTTCAAAGCGAGCATCAGAATGGGGAAGAAAGGGGATTTAAGTGACTTTGAATGTGGCATGGTTGTTGGTGCCAGGCTGGTCTGAGTATTTCAGAAACTGCTTATCTACTGGGATTTTCATGCACAACCATCTCTAGGGTTTACAGAGAATGGTCCGACAAAGAGGAAATCTCCAGTGAGCGGCAGTTCTGTGGGCGCAAATGCCTTGTTGATGCCAGAGGAGAATGGCCAGACTGGTTCCAGCTGATAGAAAGGCAACAGTAACTCAAATAAGCACTCGTTACAACCGAGGTCTGCAGAAGAGCATCTCTGAACACACAACACGTCCAACCTTGAGGCGGGGGGCTACAGCAGCAGAAGACCACACCGGGTGCCACTCCTGTCAGCTAAGAACAGGAAACTGAGGCTACAATTCACACAGGCTCACCAAAACTGGACAAGAGAAGATTGGAGAAACGTTGCCTGGTCTGATGAGTCTCCATTTCTGCTGCCACATTCGGATGGTCGGCTCAGAATTTGGCCTTAACAGCATGAAACAATGGATCATCCTGCCTTGTATCAGCGGTTCAGGCTGGTGGTGGTGGTGTAATGGTGTACCTAATAAAGTGGCTGGTGAGTGTGTGTGTATAAATATATAGGATTATATTATTATATTAGGATATGAATACAATGAATACGATTTCACCAAATGATTTAATTAGCTCTGTTTGTAAAGAATTCATAATTTTAGACTGATTGGGATGATTTTGTAGTGAACCATATCTGCATAAAATATATTTTAAAAAGACAAGCAAAGTAAAAACAGAGCAAAGATACTAATAAAATGAACAATGGTTTGGGATTTTCTAGGGAGCTGAACTCTATTTTTCTTCTCTTTGCCTGTTTGAACACTGTTTGCTACAGGATTTTCAGTGAGGGTTGGGATTAGTGAAGGGCTGGGGTCCTCATAAACCACATATACAAGTGTCTCTGTGTGTGTATTTGTTTAGGGGTTACGCAGTGGCCAGCAGCAGTGACGACCGCATGAATGAACCTCCGACCTCTCTGGGTCTCGTCCCTCATCAGGTCAGTTATGAGTTTTTTCTTTCTATTAATTATTAATGCACTTCTGTATCATATAATTACCCTGCTGAACAGGTCAGTGTTTCCCGTCTGATGCATTGTGTGTAAAACATCATCCTCAGCAGTCACTGAAATTTAAGCTGCTCTTTTCAGCAGGATTTATGCAGGTTTAACTTTTGGAGACCTTAATGATTTTCTTGTCTGTTGAAATTAACCTCACCATGGGGAAAGGTTTATATAATGTCAAATATAATGTAGATTCAAATAATAATGTCAGATATATTTCAATATCAGTCTAAAATATCAGATGAAGACCGGGTTCATTTTATGCAATTGTTCTTTAATGTGTAATTTAAAGGGACAGTTCACACAAAAATTAAAATTCTGTCATCATTTACTCGCTCTGCACTGGTTCGAAACTTGTTTGTTTATCAATAACTACACGCTATGATCATTTATTAAGCATTAGCAAATAGTTCATTTTTTGTTAAGCTTTATTTCTACTTTAATAGATGTTAGTAAGCAGTTTATAACAGCTACAAATGCTCGGCGATTGTGTTTTCATACTTTCTTAATGATTCATCCTTCATTACTAAATGAAATATTGCATTATTTACAACTCATTTCAATTTATTCAGAATGCTTAAGTAAATGATTAATAATCTATTGAAATTAACATTCATATATTGTATTATTCAGGCGTATAATAATAGTAAATAATAAATGCTTTATTAACTCCACTTCATGCAGTTTTTTGACCTAAAGTGAGGACTATTAATGCTTTTTTAATTCCTTATGAATGACAATTAAAGGCTCAGGTATATTATAAACAGGAAAATAAGTAAAATAAATGACTTTATTCATTTCAAAACACAAATGAAACCGTATCAAATAAAAAATAAATCTGAAATAAAATTGCGGTACGGTTTAAACATCACTACAGTAAATAACGTTGAAATGTTGCATCACATTATATATTGTTAAATTATTATATTGTTATTATTTTATCCAATTTTATGTTGTATTTTGACACTCCTGTTATTCAGCAGTGTTTAAACTGTACAGTCATTTTATTTTGCAGATAAGATTGCAAAGATTTATTGTTCAGTTGATACCGAGCCTTTAATTATCATTTATAAGAGGTTTATAAAGCATAAATATTAGTAAATTTAGGTCACAAAACCTCATGAAGTTGAGTTAATAAAGCATTTATTAACAGGCAAGTAACTATTAATATAACATGTATAATAAGATACAGCCACACCACCCTGCAGCCCAAGACCACATGGGAACACTAGGTTACTGTTGTAAGTACTGGTGTTAGGGAGGCCAGCAGGGGGCGCTCAACCTGTGTTCTGTGTGAGTCCTAATGCCCCAGTATAGTGAAGGGGACTCTATACGGTCAGTGAGCGTCGTCTTCCGGATGAGATGTTAAACCGAGGTGCTCATTAATAATCCCATGGCATTTCTGGTAAAGAGTAGGGATGTAACCCCGGTGTCCTGGCCAAAGTCCCTCCATCAGCTCACATGCTGATGACAAATAATCTATCCACACGCTAAAGTGAATATCACACATGCTATTATTTGATATTAATATTGATATTAGTGTGTGACACTGAGCTAATGTGATTTCAGAAGCAGGACGCTGAAATCCTACAATCAACAAAATGCTTCACTGCTTGTGGTGTTGCAGGTCGTGTCGCAAAATCTCTTTCATATAATAGAGAGCTTTAATAAAGGAAGCTTTCATCACTTGTTGCTTTCATTTCAGATCTAAAAATGTTCCCATCGTGCTGTTTATTTGCTTGGATCAATAAAACACCCGGTGCTGCAAAAGTCATTGAAAACCTTTCCTTAAATCAGTGTTGCTCAGTCTCGCTCCTCTAACCTGACCGCACTGCACATGTGTCTCTTTATATGTCAGGTGTGTTTATAAACTGCTTACTGATGTCGGACTCAGTGTGCTAAGGTTTGTGTAGGTGACGGATTTTCGGGTATGGATATGAAAAAAATGCATACAAAAATTCCGGACTTCAGTGTGCAAAGACCTTTACAATTGAGTCACGGTTCGGGACGAATACATGAACCATCACACAATATTTATACTACAGAATGCCATAGAGTAATGCAGTATTGCGCAGTTTGGGATGATCTGCACATGCTCGGTAGCGTCCAGCGGTGTGTGACATTCAGACGGGCAGCAGGCGGCATCTGGAGCCCTGTGAAGAGCAAACACACACACACACACACACACACACACACACCTCGTCTCGTTTTATCTGTCAGCTCCACTTCTCAAAGCCGTGATGATTTGGCAGATAATTTCCTGCAGTCTCACGTCGTCACACACACACACACACACACACACACACACACACACACACCAGAGCTGACCTTCAGGCCTCTTTGTCCACCGTCAGGAGCCTGTGCATTTGTTCTGCTCATTCACACAGCAGAAATGTGTGTTTAAGGCTGGAGAAATCAACTCCTTAATCCTGCTGATCAATAAACAGACTACAGTTTAGGATAATCAGACACAAGATTACCACCGCTGACAGAGACTATTAAAAACACAAGAGCGAGAGTCTAACTTAAAGGGCGGCTATGATGAAAATCATCCTCTGTAAGCTGTTTGGACAGAGCTGTGTGTAGTATAGTGTGTCCACAGTCATATTGGGGTGATTATAAACACAACAAGTCTCTTTTTTTAATTTTCTTGACGTTAAAATAGGATCCAAATCCCTCCCATTTTGAGGCCGACCCCAACGTGATGTAATAGTGTGGTTTCCCCGCCCACAGAATTGATTGACAGCCGTGTATTATCATGTCTTCACAGTAATGCGTATAATCATATCAACAAGACAGGACGTGCGCAAAGCAACCGGGATTAAAAGATCTGTTCAGCTCTCTGTGATCATCAATCATCATCAAATGTGATCAAGAGTGAGTTTTACAAGTTGAAAATGTTTTAAAGCAGAGCATGTTAATGAATTACAGCCATTTACTTCAGCTTTACATCATCAGCACAGCTGCGTGTCAGAACAATTATAAAGGAAGACGCTTCAATCCCGGTTTGTGGACGTTAAATCAGGTTTATTTTGTACATTAACATAACAGATATCCATACAGCAGAGGATATAAACCTGTATCCTGTAACATTTGCGTACAAATACAGTGCAAAGCTAAACACCCGCTGTCTCTGTGTGTGTGTGTGTGTGTGTGTGTTCGCGCTGTGTGTGTGTCTGCGCTGTGTGTGTGTCCGCGCTGTGTGTGTGTCCGCGTGTGTGTGTGTGTGTGTGTGTGTCTGTGTGTGTGTGTGTGTGTGTGTGTGTGCATGAACTTTGTAACGACATTGTGTGACTCATCGTTGCAACTCCACAACAAATGCATCAAATACTCATTGGTAAAGGTCTTACTGTAGTTTTCCTCACAAACATTACGTGAGATCTGCTTCCTGAGGCAGCCGAGGGCGGAGATTGAAGCACGCTGACAGGCACCTGGGAACAGTGGGTGGGGAGGACTAGCCTTAAAGGCGCAGTACAAGAAAACAGCAACAAGCTGTTAAAAGCTATAAAACAGAACCTTCAGAAAGCTCTAATCAATAATCTGATGGGTGTTTTGAGCTGAAACTTTACAGACACATTCTGGGGACACAAAAGACTTATATTAAATCTGGAAAAAGGGGTAAACTAGGTGCCCTTTAAAATAAAAACACAACTATAGGACATTTTCCGTAACAGGATCTGGCAAGACCAGGCTCAAATTAAGCACTGGTTAGAAGGCCTTAATAGACAGAGGCCAGTGGGCAGATTTGGCCAGGACACTGGGGTTAGACCCCTACTCTTCACCAGAAGTGCCATTGGATTTTTAATGACCACAGAGAGTCAGGACCTCGGTTTAACGTCTCGTCTGAAAGACAGTGCTCACTGACAGTATAGTGTCCCCTTCACTTTTACTGGGGCATTAGGACTCACACAGACCGCCGGTTAAGCGCCTCCTGCTGGCCTCACTTACACCACTTCTGGCTGCAACCTAGCTTTCTCATGTGGTCTCCCATCCAGGTACTGACTAGATTCAGTGGGCGACCATGCAGAAAGCGATATATATATATATATATATATATATATATATATATATATATATATATATATATATATATATATATATATATATATTTACTGTATATATTTACCGTTATATTCAGAATTATTAGCCCCAATTTTTTTTTTTTTTCTTTTTTTTATATATTTTCCAAATGATGTTTAACAGAGCAAGGAAATTTTCACAGTATGTCTGATAATATTTTTTCTTCTGGAGAAAGTCTTATTTGTTTTATTTCGGCTAGAATAAAATCAGTTTTTAATTTTTTTAAACCATTTTAAGGACAAAATTATTAGCCCCTTTAAGCTATATTTTGTTTCGATAGTCTACAGGACAAACCATCGTCATACAATAACATGCCTAATTACCCTAACCTGCCTAGTTACCCTAATTAACCTAGTTAAGCCTTTAAATGTCACTTTAAGCTGTATAGAAGTGTCTTGAAGAATATCCAGTCAAATATTATTTGCTGTCATCATGGCAAAGATAAAATAAATCAGTTATTAGAGATGAGTTATTAAACTATTATGATTAGAAATGTGTTGAGAAAATCTGCCCTCTGTTAAACAGAAATTGGGGAAAAATACAGGGGGGCGAATAATTCTGACTTGAAATGAACTGCAGACTGTCAGCTTTAATTTGAGGGTTTTTACATCCAAATCAGGTGAACGCTGTAGGAATTACAACAGTTTGCATATGTGCCTCCCACTTGTTAAGGGTCCAAAAGTAGTAGTACAATTGGCTTCTAAGCTCTCCCATGGCCAGGTGTGTGTTATTCCCTCATTATCTCAATTACAATGAGCAGAGAAAAGGTCCAGAGTTCATCTCAAGTGTGCTGTTTGGAATCTGTTAGTCAACTCTCAAGATGAGATCTAAAAAGCTGTCACTATTAGTCAAGCAAGCCAACATTAGGCTGAAAAAACAAAACAAACCCATCCGAGAGAGAGCGGAAACATCAGGCATGGCCAAAACAACTGTGCGGGACCTTCTTAAAAAGAAAGAACGCACCAGTGAGCTCAGCAACACCAAAAGACCCGGAGGATCACAGACACAACTGTGGTGGACGACTGAAGAATTCTTTCCCTGGTGAAGAAAACACCATTCACAACAGCTGGCCAGATCAAGAACACTCTCCAGGAGGCAGGTGTATGTGAGTCAGAGTCAACGATCAAGAGAAGACTACTCCAGAGTGAATACAGAGGGTTCGCCGCAAGATGTAAACCATTGATTTCATTTTTGAGTTCTAAGCAAAGCCTTCACAGCTGGAATTTCATCCTATGGACAGATAAGATCAAGATCAACTTGTACCAGAGTGAGTAGAAGAGTATGGAGATGGAAAGGAAATGCTCATCATCAAGCAGTGAAGCATGGTGGTAGTGTCATGGCGTGGGCATTTATGGCTGTCAATGGAACTGGTTCTCTAGTATTTATTTTAGTGTTTCAGGCAATATTTTCTGCTCATATGACTCATTGGACGGCGCCTCACAGTGTAGATGGAGAATGACCCAAAGCATACTGCAAAACTAACCAGAGTTTTTGAAGGTAAATTATATGCAATGGCTAAGTCAATCACCTGAGCTGAATCTGATTGAGCTTGCATTTCACTTGCTGAAGACAAAACTGAAGGGAAAATGCCCCAAGAACAAGCAGGAACTGAAGACAGTTGCTGTAGAGGCCTGTCAGAGCATCAACAGGGATGAAACCCAGCGTCTGCTGATGGTGTTCTAGACTTCAGACTGTAATTGACTGCAAAGGATTTGCAACCAAGAATTAAACAGGGAAAGTTTGCTTTATAATTATTATTCTGTTCAATTACTTTTGGTCCCTTAACAAGTGGGAGGCACATATGCAAACTGTTGTAATTCCTACAGTGTTCACCTGATTTGGATGTAAATACCCTCAAATTAAAGCTGACACTCTGCAGTTAAAGCACATCTTGTTCGTTTTATTGTAAATCCATTGTGTTGGTGTATAGAGCCACACATTTTAGAAATGTGTCGATGTCCCAATATTTATGGACCTAACTGTATATGCGAGCTTTTATTTTGGATGAGATTGATCGTGATTCATCTTTTTAACAGCACTAAAATAAATAAAATAATAATTCACTAAAGAATTCACTAATTAAAATAAAACAACAAGCAGGAGTCTGTGGGGGGAAAGAGCTAAATATAATTATAGATTAGATGCCTTGAGTTTTTATCAGTGCTGGTTGGTCTGATTAAATTAATCTCATAAGCCTGATTTCTGGCCAGGAGGTCGAGTCGAAGAGGCTGAATCACAAACAGCCAGAGTTTATGATCAATAATGGTGTGTTTTCTACAATATCTTTACTCTGCTGACTCATAAAACAACATGCTAGGTGGCGCAGTGGGTAGCACTGTCGCCTCACAGCAAGAAGGTCGCTGGTTTGAGTCCCGGCTGGGTCAGTTGGTGTTTCTGTGTGGAGTTTGCATGTTCTCCCCGTGTTGGTGTGGGTTTCCTCCGTGTGCTCCGGTTTCCCCCACAGTCTAAACACATGCGCTATAGGGGAATTGATGAATTTAATAATAATAATAATAATAACAATAATAATAATAAGAAGAAGAATTAGGTAATAATAATAATAATAATAATAATAATAATAATAGCAATTAATAATAATAATAATAATAATAATAATAAGTAATGATCATATTAATAATAATATTTTATAATAATAATAATACATAATAATAATAATAATAATAATAATAATAATACATAATAATAATAATAATAATACATAATAATAATAATAATAATTAGGTAATAATAATAATAATAATAATAATAATAGCAATTACTAATAATAATAATAATAATAATAATAATAATAATAATAGCAATTAATAATAATAATAATAAGTAATGATAATATTAATAATAATATTTTATAATAATAATAATAATACATAATAATAATAATAATAATTAGGTAATAATAATAATAATAATAATAATAATAATAATAATGAAGTAATAATAATAATAATAATAATAATAATAATTAGGTAATAATAATAACAATAATAACAATAATAATTATTAAGTAATATTAATTATAATAATAATAAGTAATATTAATTATAATATTTTAATAATAATAATAATAATAATAATAATAATAATAATTAGGTAATAATAATAATGATAACAATAATAATAATTAAATAATAATAATAATAATAATTAGGTAATAATAATAATAACAATAATAATAATTAAGTAATAATAATAATAATAATAATAATAATAATAATAATTAAGTAATAATAATAATAATAATAATATTAATAATAATAATTAGGTAATAATAATAATAATAATTAGGTAATAATAATAATAACAATAATAATAATTAAATAATAATAATAATAATAATTTAGTAATAATAATAATTATTAATATTATAATAATAATAATAATAATAATAATAATAATAATAATAATTAGGTAATAATAATAACAATAATAACAATAATAATTATTAAGTAATATTAATTATAATAATAATAAGTAATATTATTATAATATTTTAATAATAATAATACATAATAATAATAATAATAATAATAATAATAATAATAATTAGGTAATAATAATAATGATAACAATAATAATAATTAAATAATAATAATAATAATAATTAGGTAATAATAATAATAACAATAATAATAATTAAGTAATAATAATAATAATAATAATAATAAAAATAATAATAATTAGGTAATAATAATAATAATAACAATAATAACAATAATAATAATTAAGTAATAATAATAATAATAATAATAATAATAATTAGGTAATAATAATAATAACAATAATAATAATTAAATAATAATAATAATAATAATTTAGTAATAATAATAATTATTAATATTATTATTATCATCATTATTATTATTATATATTAATAATAATTATTATTATTTAAAAACAATGATCATTAATAATAAAAATCATTATCAATCATACAATAAGATAAATATGATTATAAAAGGACCAATACAACTATATAAAGCTCAGTATTTAAACAGTAATTTATTACATTTAATATTGTCATTAAATGTAACTTTTTAAGTCAAAGTTTAATTAAAAAATAAAATAAAAATTATAAGAAAAAAAAATAAGATGATGTAGTATACACAAAATATGTAGTAAAATAGGTGAGTTGGAATGCAGCAGGCGTCTGAAAACGCAGCACGATTGGACAAGACACGAGAAAATAATGTACAAAGTAGATCATTAGAATGGAAAAACGGCCCCTAAGAAGGGAACGTGAGTGTGTGTGTGTGTGTCAGTATTGTGTGTCACCACCAAAGATGTGAATGTGAAAGTGCACAGAGTGTAAATGTGTGTGTAATCCTGCTGAAAGTGCCTCTCTGAAGGCTTCAGCTCAAAGTGTTTGTCTTTAATGTTTATTGCTGCACACTTGGGGACGTTCACATACATATATATGTATACACACAGACATAACACACATGCACATATATACACAAACACACATACTCTCTTACATAAACATACACAACACACATGCTAAACACACACACACACACACACATACTCTCTTTCACATAAACATACACTATCACATACATATATACAAACAGACACAACACACTCTCACACACAAAATCTCTCTCTCATGTGTGTGTGTGTAGGATGAAGAAAGCGCGTTTAAACTCAGCTTGAGCTAAACTCTGAGCGCTCGTGAAAGCTCTGCCGCCGCTGCATGCAGATTATTATTGCCATTATTATTATTACAATATACTCTTATTCAGAATCTCTTCATAATGAGTGTCAGTCAAG